>JAECUM010034011.1:0-20416 GCA_016617855.1 Megalonaias nervosa
TTTTAAAGTTTTTAAGGCTACTCAAACCTCAGGCTGTTGTAGCATCCAACACCCCACTACCACCACCACCCGCATAAACATCTTCATTTGTCTGTGATTTTATCATTATTTTATCCTATTTAAAATATAAATTAATATTGTCGTGACACAAAAAATATCAGCGCAATACAACTATGCAATAAAGGAAAACAAATAAATAAAAACTATATACAGTCCTGTGTTTAACTTTTCATAGGAAATATTTGAGAAAAATAAATATTTAATGTAAACCAGCATTCATAAAACCAATATTATTAGACGATTTAGTCTAAAACAAAAATTATCATACAGGTAATCAATTATAAGGAACAAATACCTGGATTGTCTTGTTACATTGTTCTAATACATTTATTTGCCAATCCTTTTGTTTTTCACTTTCACATGAATAAAACATGAATAAAGACAAGCTTTTCACACAATTTGGCTTTTGGATTAGACATGCACTCATAATTGCAAATTCTGAGAATTAAAACTGTAAATTCTGGATTCGCCGAGACACATTTTGTTTTGTATACCACATACATTTTGTAAATTATGCCACAAGATCAGTCAGCTTATATTCCCTAGTGACAGTTTCAAGAATTAATAAAAAAACAAAAAAACAAAAAAACAAACAACATTCCATTACTGAATCTGTATTCAATATATACACTGTACAAAATTGCTCAGGTTTTGGAGAATTTGTTTTTTGCGGGCAATAAAATAAGTTGTTTGCACTTGCTATGAGCAAAAAACCGTGAAAAGTATTATATTTTATTTGCTAATTTGTTTTGGTTTTTCTGATTCTTGGACCTTCACAAAACTATTATATTTATGAACCTGAGATGAAATTTTAAATTTGGCCTGTTATTCCTAACAATATGTGCCTTGGAACAATGGATAAGGTAAATTGCATAATTTAAATAATCACTCAGCAGAGAGAGAGAGAGAGAGAGAGAGAGAGAGAGAGAGAGAGAGAGAGAGAGAGAGAGATTCATAAGTAAGTTACTTTCTTCATAGAATAATAGAAACCACATGCCAATTTCTGATTGCAGTTGTAAGATATCTGAATAGAACGTAACAGCTGCTTTATAAGCATGCAAGACATTTTAATGTGATAGGCCCCCAAGTACTATTCCACAGAGAAGACACAAGACTGGGTTTCAGAAACTGAAGCCACACAAGTACCAGTTTGTTACTTTGTGAAAAATGGGGTCATTATGAGAAAATGGCGATCACCTGATGTACCTGCTGGTGATGAGTGGTCAGTGAGCAATCAAATTGTTATTCCTACGTCGTATAGATAGGAAATTCATAGTCTAGCCTATAAAACTCCCTAAGATGGTCATTTTGGTGTCAGTAAGACTTATCACAAGATCCTGAATAATTTTTAGTTGCCGAAAATTAAAAATGTTTATAAGTACCAAAGATTTTGTCACACTTGTCAAATGGTAGGAAAACCCAGTCAGAAGATATCTAAGGCACATCTGCAACCTATTCCTGCATTTGACCATTTGACAAGCCATTTAACAGAAATATGGTACTGTCGGTTACTTACCTAATACCAAGTCAAGCAACCAATACTTGTTGACCATAATGTATGCGTCCTCAAGATCTCCATAGACTATTCCTTTGAAGAATAATGAAGCAAAAAAAAGTTTAGGCAATGTTTTTTAACGCTTGTTTGCCTCCGAAACCTGTCCAGCAATGTTATGCTTGATTATTTCCAAGAACTTATGCATGAATTAGACATCCAACAGTTTAATTTTTCTGCCTATCACCCTGAAAGTTATGGAGCTAGCACAAAACTGTCCGAAAACACTCTCACCTAACGAGGATACATATACACAATTATACTGAATCAAGCCTTAAAAAAGGCAGTGATCAGTAAAATCCTGCATTGTATAGTTATCGAATAAGATCAGGAGAGTTTTTTTCCCCCATGTTGGTAATTATCACCAAATGAAAGACCCCATGACTACCATAAAACAGCAAAAGACTGTCCCAAAACACCCTCAAATACCCAGGATACATATAGGCAATTTAAAAAAATCAAACCAAATAAAACGACAGTGATCAGTAAAATTCTGCCTGTATAATTATTGAGTAAGATCAGTAGACTTTTTGCTCTTGTTGATACTTGCTGAAGGAAACACCCTAAGACTGTCCCAAAACACGCTCATCAACCCAAGATACATGTATACAATTACAATAACTTAATGAAATATGCAGATATGCAGTTTTGGTGCATTCTCTCTCTCTCTCTCTCTCTCTCTCTCTCTCTCTCTCTCTCTCTCTCTCTCTCTCTCTCTTTGTTTGATCAAACATAATTCACTAAACTGCTTTTATATTGCAAAGAGCAGTACACTTGATAAGTTGGAATCATGCGTCACTACATTCACATTTCAAAAATTATTTTAAAGTTTCTTTTTAAAATCTTTAATGTGACAAAGAGCAGCTGAATAATTAGAACCTAAGGGTGCTATATTTTTAATTTTTTTTAATTATTTTTTAATTGGTTTGATAATGGTAAGAATTGCAATAAATAAAAGTAAAATCTCCTGCAACATTATGTCGTTTGTCTCACTTTTAGAGACAAAAGTTTTAAAGGATGCAAACCAGTTTTAAGGCTGTTTGTTTTTTGGGTTTTGTTTTTTTTTTCTTTTTTTTTTTTTTTTTTGTTTTTTGTTTTGTTTTGTTTTTTATATACATTCAAAGGTTGAGGTTCTGTACATCAACAATGCAGATTAAGTATTGGAAAACAATCGTACACGAAATCTAATACTTCTAATTGCAAGTAAACATTTTTATCATGATACGAACATGATTTTCCACAATTTGATTATTTCGGCTTTTGCGACAAAATATGTTCCAAAATGAAGATTGTGATAAGAATAAGAAATCCTTTAGGAATGCTTAGTTTTTTTAATGTCATTTTACCAATAAGCTTTTTTTAAGTGCTATTGATGTTGCTCTGAATATATTATTTTCGCATGATCTTATATACAATAGTATCACAGGAAAAGATAGACGTCTCTGAGGTGCGTCAAAATAGGTGACGTACAGTAGGATCCTCATAACCAGGGATCGTCGGATGAAAGCTCGTTAAGAAGAGTACGAGGGAATGTATTATTATTGTCATTTCTGATCCTTACTTTGCTAAAATAACTAATGTTTCCAAGGTAATGAAAGATATCACTAAGAAGTAGATTTCTTAAACGGTGACAGTAAATACTTAAGTGCGTCAAAACGGGTGTTGAAGAAGATGGACCACCCTGCTGCAGTGTACGCCTTTTTGTTTTCGTAAGGTGCAATATAACTCACTTAGATCTTCGAGAAAGCACATGGTTTTAGAGAAGGAATAAAACTTCGTTGCTAACATACACCTTAAAAAAGGGGACTGAAAAAGAGTTTTAAAAAAAAGAGTTATCGACACAAAACGAATGCGGTAAAGCTCCGTGGGAGCATTAATTATTTCTGGTAAAGGAAAAACTTTAGAAATTTTGTTGCAAGGCCAAATCTGTATGACAACAGCAGTTGAAATGATGTAATTGTAATATGTCAAGTTTATAAACAGAATATACAAAACTTGTAATAACTGACAGAAAGAAAGTAGATCTGAGCACTTGCAAGCAGCCATTTACAGCTTGTATCAATGAAGAAAATTCATGACTAGAATTAGGAATGTAGCACTTGCAAGCAGCCATTTACAATAATGCAGAAGGAAAGTAGCGCTTGCAAACTGCCACGTACATTTACATCAATGAAGAATACAATATACATGGATAGAATTATGAAAGTAGAACTTGCAAGCAGCCAATTACAATAATGCATCAAGGAAGATTAGAAAATACATTTATAGAATTACGGCGGTAATCCCCCTCCATAATAATGCAGCCGTTTATCGCATCGGCACATAATAGCTTGTAAGTCGACTCAAACTAGAAACAACATAAACCCTGATCTGCCGTCGCACACTACTTGTTTTACCTATTACCCTGCATAAACCGAGATCTGCCGACTTGTTTAACCTATTACCCTGCATAAACCGAGATCTGCCGACTTGTTTTACATTTTACCCTGCATAAACCGAGATCTGCATTTCGGTCTGTGCAGTTTTCAGTTGGAGTCGACTTCTAAGCGAATACAGATAGTAAGCACAAATTTATTTATTACATAATGAAAAGTATTGCATTTCTCTGAAGAAAACAAACAGCAGAATCAAGGGAAAGGACTTTGCAGTGTTTTTACGTGTCATTATATTTTGCCTTACATAATGTCAACAGCAATGTCATAAAGTTTTCTTACGAATTACATATTAAAAAATGATATTTATATATTAACCTATGTAGCATAGTGGACACGGGATAAACCTCGTATAGCACTAACCTACTGTAGTACAGAACATACTGGTCATGTGGGCGCTCAGTATAGGACTATTTTAGTAATGGAAATGAGTGTCATTTTCTAGAGTTTGATTACACATATCTTTACATGGCGATTATTCACTTTATCTTCATACACCCCTATTCCTTTTGAGTTCATTATATACACACCCCGATAAACATACACAGCACAAATCAATACAAAAAGTACATGGGCAGTTTTGGCCGAGGTCAACATAAAGGTATGATCCAGTACATGCTGCAACGAAAGCTGCGTGCATTGACGTTACAAAGGAGCTGTCGCGTATCGATAAACAAACCGTTTTACAGTATTGTTTGTAATGATAGACCCAACGTCTTCTTTCTTCATCAAGTTTCGTACGCACCCACCACTGTAAAAGTCTAGAGCGATCAATAATTTTCGTGTCGAAGTTTTTTGATGACATTTAAGGTGCAGAACATTCAACAATCAGGGTTGATTATACTTTGATAAGATCATTCAACAATCAGGGTTGATTATATTTTGGTAAGAACATTCAACAATCAGGGTTGATTATACTTTGGTAAGAACATTCAACAATCAGGGTTGATTATACTTTGGTAAGCCTATAAGAGTATTAGATTTTAGAACAACAATGAATATTTAATTTAATTTGAGCAAATGTGCAAACATAACTACTTTACGTACACTTTAATAATTGCAGAACCTGAGAATGACATCACATAATCCACCTGATCGTGGTTTACAGTTTTCACCTGAAATCGTGAGTCGAATGAACAACATAGACCATAGTTTTTTTGATACTTTTTTTCATACTTGTTAACTTTTATTGGAAGAATATTTGTTAACATACTGTCAATAATACGAAACTCACGTATTAAATCGTCCATATCGTATTTTTCACCGCGCAGATAAGATCGTATCTGATCAAGTAATTTTTTATAGGTGATACTTGCTGTTTTGCAAGCATTTTTTTTTTTTTGTTGTCTCAAGTCGAGGCTCAATTTTTTTTACATGTTGTTGCAAGAGAAACACCAGTGCCAGAATTATTAATAAAAACGGATTTAATGATGCTTCACTAGAAATTATACCAGAGCCAGTCATTAGCAGTGGTAAATATGATATTACCCGAAGTATTCTGCTATAGTATTTGTAACATTATTTTACACACCATAGGGTTTTATGATGAAATTTGTAATACTGCATTATTGCGTCAACGTCTGATTTTGGAATTTCCTCTGAAACATGATTGAAATCGATTATCTGTTTTTTTTTTAAATATTTTACAATATTTGTTTACAATTTTTATACAATGACAAAAGTTCTAGTTCCAACAATTAAATCAAGAAACTCACGGAACTTATCATTGTTAGGATCAGCTATAAAATCTCTATACCTGTCATAAACATCCGACGAAGTATCTTTATATCGTTCATCTATTAGTACCTCATTTTTCTTTAACCAAGTGTAGGAATCAAACAAGTTTTCTACTTCACGTTCATACAAATCTGTTTTATTTACCAAATAACCGTATTCTCTTTCTGTTTCATCAATAAATCCGTGTACCAAACTTATTTGATCCAACAACTTTTTGCGAACAAGATGTTGTCTAATAATTGCTTATGCAACTATGAAATTTTTTAGCATTAATTTTCGGATTTTGTCTTTATCAATTTCGAAAGGGCTAATAATAGAATTTGCTTTAAACAATAATTTTTTATATGGTTGCGTGAATACTTTCTCAACTTCAGTGTAATAATTTCGCAATGAAAATTGTCTAGAGCGTTGGAGCGATGGAAGTGGAACATCATCTTCTTTACTGATGTCATAGTAAGAATAAGTCTTTTCTCCCAACACTGTTGATTCGACTTCTTCAAAAAACTTTTCTCGCTCATCATCATTGAAATTGTCTATCTTCTCGTCAAGATTTTTGATTATCGCTAGAGATTTGTTAAAAATAATCGGATTAAATTCTGGTAACATACGTATCATTGGTAAAATTGCGTTCAAGTACGCTTTGATTATTAACTCTGTATCCGCTGATATACTAGCGATTTTAACTAGGGTTTGTTTGTCGTGCTAATACATACCGAGATGCTTAAAAATTTCTCGTTTTGAAAAACTATTGAGTAACTTGTTGTTTTTTCTTAATTTTATTTTTTTTTTAGCTTCCGCTAGTTTCTTAAGACGACCATGATTGTCATTTATTCGTTTTTCTTCCTGCGCTATTCCACCATAAGCTGGTGCTTTAATTAGATCCGATTGTATTATCAAATCTATATTTTCCTTGTTAAGCTCAAGCCATTTTTTTTTTTTTTTTTTTTTAAGCAGGATTTCAATTTGCTTTAGTTCTTCAAGGCAATCATCAGGATGACAGTATCTGCTTACAATAAGAAATTTTCTTATTGCTTGTATTAGCTGTGATCCTTGCATATGCATAACGCGAGCAAAATTACCTTCACTTTCTGACAATATTAGACTATTTAATAAATCAATGCTAACATATTTCATACTTTGTATTTTGTTTGCCGCTTGTGATTCATTACTAACATCTCTTGTAGAAACATCTTTTCTCATATCAAAAATATTATCATAACATTATTCTACAACGTTATATTAAATTTGATTGCAATGATCATACCTGATCATCGAGTGTATAAATTTGGAACGCGGTTAGGCCTGGAAACGGGCTTTCCGAATTAAATACGTATAATCTATAGTATTGATATTTTTTACCATAATTTTGATTAGTTTCTATTTGGAAGAATTGCGCTGTTGAAATATACATATTCGCCGTAGTGTATAATCCGCTATACGTTCAATCATTGATCATTTGATCCTTCTCACGCCCGACTAAAAAACGACCGGTATCTGCGTTTAATCGACCACGCAAATGAAATTGCCAAATAGTAACTGCAATGGGACATTTAGCTTTCAGCCAAAGTTTTTGGTTTCTCCATTGCTTGTCCATTCTTGTCCATCAGCAACAGCGAAAGCGCGATGATGATAATTTCCAAGATAATGTGTTGATGCGCTTACCTCAAACCCAACTCGGTTATCTGATGCCTTAAAAAATGTTGGAATATACCACTGTTTTTTGTTCGTTTTACACCACCACTAGATAAACTATTAACATATGCTTTATTTGTTAAATCAGTTGAGTTAACTGGAACATATGTTGTTGTTATTTTGTTGGTTCCCATATCTATGCTGCCGGTCATTGATCCACCAGATAGTTTTAAATACGGAGTGAGTGCTCCTTTTAACTGAGCATAACTAACAGCATCAGTATGATTAGCTGGAGGTGAATTTATTGAAATCCCAGTTACTTTTGCGTTTTGCTGATTATTAAATTACCTGTCATTGTGTCTCCGACCTTATTAAGCTTGTTATCGTCAACAGACTCTAGTTGAGCATAACCCACCGCTTGTGTATTATCAACGTTTGCTGGCGGATATGCAGTTTCCAACCCAATAATTTTTTTAATTGACATATTAACATTGCCGGTAACCGTTCCACCGGTTCTATTAAGCTTGTTGTTTTCTACGTATTTTAACTGCAAATAACTTACCGCTTGGGTTTGATTTAAGTTTGCTGGTGGACACGCGGTCTCCAAATTTATAATTTTTTCCCTGACATATCCAAGTTACCGTTTAACGTTCCTCCTGTCAATGACAGTTTGTTATCGTCAATGGGTTTTAGTTGTGAGTAACTTACCGCTTGAGTAAGATCAACCTTTGGTGGTGGATAATCTACTTCTAAACCAAGTACTCGTTGATTTGACATCAATAAATTACCTGTCATTGTGTCACCGGTTTCTCGACGAACGCAGATGAGTCAGTTGTTGTTCGTGCGTCAGGGGAAATGGATCCTGTGAGTGTTGTTCCAAACTTTGTATAAAAACTCATTATTACATAAAATATATAACACAAAATTATATAACAATGGCGCAGCCATCGGTGAAAAAGACATCAATATTAAATTTTGACACCGAACGATTAGTCAAGCACAAACATAACAACGAACTACCCGATTGCCATTATCTTATTACTGGTCGTACAGGATCTGGCAAAACAAATCTTTTACTAAATCTTTTGCTCAACGACAACTTTAACTACGATCGGATGTACATCTACACAATAAATCCACAACAGGACAAATACGAGCTATTAAGCGAGTACAACGATAAACTTCGCGATGAACTTGGTGCAGGCGAAGATATATTTTTAATCAAACAACCGGAAGATTTGACTCCGGTAAACGAACTTGATTCATCCGAGCATAAAATAATTGTATTTGACGATATTCCGCTAAACAACGATGGGATGAACAAAATATGGCCTTATTTTTCATTGTCGCGTAACAAAAATTGTAATGCGGTTTATCTTGCCCAGGCGTTTTATAACGTTGACAGGATTATTCGGCGAAATATAGGATGTTTCATACTGTTTCCTGGACTAGATAATGTTGATGTGTGAAACATTGCAAACGAGCAATGCGGTGATGCAACCAAAGATAAATCGACTTATATCATCAAGCAACCAAAGACAAATATAACTTTTTCCTATTTGATAAACTAGCGCGTGATCCAACAAAGATGTTTCGTTGCTGTATAGGAGAATTTATACAATAAAAATTGTGTAGCGTATAAATAACAATGGATCATCATCAACAAAGAATTGAATTACCAAAGAAATTTGCTGCAGCTCGAGCTGCTTTTAAGAAAACGATAGAAGAAGAACGTCGAGGACAACGTGCTGCAGAAGAAGAAACTGCCAAACTTTTTAAACCGGTTACCGAAGCAGTACTCGGCAAACGACAGATATACCAACGCTGTCAGCCGACGAGCTCAAAAAAATAAATGAAAATAGTACATAGATTTGAATATATAAAAGTTGTAGATGCTTACGAAAGTGTCGTATAGAGCGAATATGAATAAGCCGTTGATTATTTGATGAAGACTATCTATGGTAAGATGGAAAAACATGAATATGCTTTATTTTATAAAGTATATATAATAAAATCTAAGATTTCTGATATTAATAAAATGAAAGATGAATATGATAAAATTAAAAGAAAACTAGATCTTGCAAGACTCGACCTAATCAAAGCAAAAACTGATTTAGATAGCGCAATTAAAAGAAAAGACGAAGGAGAAGAGTTAACAGAAGGAGAACTCAATAAACGTAAAGAATCAGAAGAATCATCATCTAGAAAATTTGATGAATTAAATGCAGAACTTAAAGAAACTGAGTTTAGTAGATTAATAAGAAAGCTGAGTGATATACGCGAAGAAAACCGTTTTAAAGATGAAGAGATAAAATTAGTTGAAATAGATGACATGAAAATTCATTATATGAAATATAGGCAAGGTATTATAGCTGGTTTATATTTCGAAGTAATAAAAAAAGTAACAAAAAACACATAATTATAGAAATAAATTGAGTACTGCTGCAGTAATTTATGACGATCTAAGGATGAGCGAAAAACGTGGATATGGCGTAACTGGGGTTCGAGTTTTTACATCAACCACGGAAATAGTTGACCGACTGATCTTACTGGTATCATCAAAAGAAGCTGGTAACGTAAGCACTGAAATCGACAACGAAATTATAGACATACTCAATCATCTTCGATCAGACAGGTTACTAACAACGGGTAAATATGAAATTTTATACAGCGACTTGGTTGATGATTTTGTCGGCATAAATTTATACTGCAATAAAAAATAAGGATGATATCGACAACATTATTACTTGATTCTTCCGGCGTCAACGCAACGACCACGTCGTCGAGCGCAAACTTTTCTGTTAACTACAATCCGCCGATCCAACTTGATCCAAATCGACAATACGAAATTGGATTAATTTCTGCTGCAGCATGGCATTCGATGGCCAACGTAAAAACAGGCATCAACGACGACTTCACGTTTAATCCAGGCACATGGGTATCATTTAAAATACTGCAAGGCGCTTATAACGTAACAGACCTCAATAAAACGATCAAGGAACAAATCACAAAGAACGCCGCCATCGCAGATAATTTTGAATTGACGCCAAACTGTAACACGCTACGTGCCAGAATCACGTTAAAAATAATTTGATAATCGATTTTTCACTAGCAACTAGCAGTGCGTCGTTATTAAACTTTAAAAATCAACAATACGGGTCAGTTGTAGAACAAACTATATCCTACGATGGAGACGTCCCAGTTAACATAACACAAGTAAATACGATTTTAATCAATTGCTCTATTGCATTAGGATCTTACTTAGCCAAGGGTAGCCAAGGACAAACGATCTATAGCTTTTCTCCAGATGTTCCACCAGGGTCGTTAATGCAAGTTACTCCTCGACAAATAATATACTATCCGATTAATCTTGAAAATCAGATAACAAACATAACGATACAACCGATAGATCAGTCCGGGCGACAATTAGATCTTAACAACGAAATTGTTACCTATTACTTACACCTACGTGCTGCGTGGGCGCTCGATCACGTGAACAAAATTAATTTTGTAAGGTAATTTTGAATAACAAGATGAAGCAAAACAAATTTACCGAAACAAAATTGTGGGTGGATTTTTTGGAAACATATTTAGAAAGTTAGTCGAGAATATAGCATGAATCGCGCATAAAGTAGCACCAATTGCAATTGACGCATCAAAAGCTTATGCGACAGGGGCAGCTAGCGTTGCTGCCACCGCAGTCGGACAAAAGATCGCTGATAAAATTAAAGGTGCACCGCAAAGCGGCGTACCGCAGTCCGATAAGAAAATATCACAAGCAATTTCAACTATAGCACCAAGAAAAGGTACAAAGCAAGCAATGATGGCCACAACAAAGAAATTATTATCACCGCGCGGTGAAGAGGTAATACGCAAACTTGAAAAGAAAACAAGGCAAATAACGCCTGCTGCTTTCCTGTCCAATCCGACGACGAAGTCGTTGAAATTTTATGTGGCGATTATAAATAAAATACGTCAGCTTGATCTCGCCTAAGAATATGATACCGACGACGTCGCAACTGAATCTGAGTAGGTTGAGTATCTCGACGAAAACTCCAACGAACCAAATAAGGTGACGTCAGAATTTTTAATACACGAGACGAAGATGTGTTTATATTGCCGCATAAAGCGGTGTTAGAAGTACGTGGTCAAATACTAACAGCAATTGGTGGTAATATTGCAGCTGGTGCAGAAATTGCACTTGTCAATAACGGTTGGAGCTTGTTTAGAAGCGCACGATACCAGTTAGCCAATCAAACCGTAGAAGGTATTTCAATGAACTTGCCTGTAGCAAGTACAATACTCAACATAGTTTCGTTCAGCAATGATTATTCGAGATCGGTGGCCACAAACATGATGTGGTTTAAAGACACTAGACTTGGAACTGTTATATCAAAGGAATTCCGTACTGCTGCTGGTGCTCCTGCTGCAGATAACAATAATCTAGTCGGAGATGCTACTGGTAATACCGCCGCGCAAATTGGTGAAGCAATAAGGATAGATGTAACAAACTTGAGACAACAACGCTATAACGAAGGATATGCCCAACGAAAAGCGTTTTCCGCAGAATCTCGCCAAATAACAATTATGCTTCCGTTAAGCACAATATTTGGGTTTTGTCGCGATTACATCAAAGTTTTTCGTGGACTTAAACAAACATTTATTGTTGATCGAGCAGAACAAAACGATTGTATAATGCATGCCGCTGGAGTAGCTGAAGAGCAATTTGCGATTACAAGATTGGCGCTATGGATGCCACGAGTTGTTCCATCGGTAAGACGATAGAACTCGAGGCAACGTTGACCGCGTACACAAAAAGATATATTTCCAGCAAAACAAAATTTATCAAACAGCAATTCCTAACACAACCGATTACACGTGGCATATTACAACTGCGCCCAGCGAACAATTTCCGCGACACTTATTTGTTGTGTTTCAACAACAGCAACGACGTAATGACCAAGAGTAAAACACCGCGTATTTGATAACGCTGATGTCAGAAGAATCTTTGCTAGGATAAATTCGAAACAGTATCCCGAACGTGTAATCGAATGTAACTTTGCTAGTGAATAAACAAGAAACGTTACACGAGCTTACATGTACTTGATGGAAGCAATACAAAAATACCACGACGCGGATAGCAGATGCCAAATATATATCGAGGAGTTTGGTGTGCTTTACCCAATCTTTAATTTTGACGTATCAAAGCATTCCTAACGAGCTATTGGATCTACAGCTGATACTGAAGTTACTTGGACGCTTGGCGCGGCTCCAGCTAACCCGATTAATGCATATGCGCTAGTTGTCAGTGACAGATTCTTGACAATTTTTGACGCAACCAAAGGAAGAATGACTGTCCAAGTGTGATTGTCTAGCAAACAGTCTGAATATTATGTGACAAATAAGTATAGTGACAACGAAATATATTTCCAAAGAAATATACCTGACTCAAGGTCAAGTTAAAAAATTATCAACAGCAGTAGCTAAACACCGTTCAGTTTCTGTAAAGATATCGCACTAGTGATAACAAAACAGCAATCAAACTAATGCTTACGCAACAACAAATCAATAAACTTGATAAAGGTAAACCGTTTGTTCATAAACTGTCTATTGCGCAAATAACGGCGATGGCAAACGACCTTGTCGTCAACGGCGGCTTTCTTGGACCAGCATTGGCAACGATAGCCAGGACTGTTTTACCAAAACTAATACCTGTACTAGGGACACTAGGACTAGCAGCAGCATCAGGATCAGGATCAGGAGCAACTAAAAAAGCGGCTGCCGGAGACGATATCAAACAAATCGCGTAGCACTATTGTTTTATGTGACAATAAAAAATATAAAATATGCCAACCAAAAAACGGTCAACAAAAAAAGCGCGGTCGCGGGCGTCAACGCCTGCGCCTGTGAAAAAAAGACAAACATAAAAAAGAGGACAAAACAAAAACTGAAACAAGGAGGAATTATTCCTTTTGCTCCACTTTTAGCGGGGCTAGCCGGCAGTCTACCGCCAAATCTGTTGGGAATCGGACGTGGAATGACTCTACCGGAGATTCGCCGTTGAGTAATTTTGATATAATCGAAAAACTAAAATCTGACGACGTTGTCGTCGAGAAAGGATTTCACGGAGTATATTCTAAAGATGAACTAGGTAATGTACCAGCAGATGGTTCCTGCGTTGTAAAGATACAAAACTTTAATGATGGATCGGGTACTCACTGGGTCGCTGTTTACAATGATAATTATTTTGATTCGTTCGGACTTCCTCCGAGTGATCTTATACAAAAACATATTTTTTTAAAATTTAAAAAAATAAATTACTCATCTAATCAACTACAACCAATCGGAACATCCGCTTGTGGTTATTATTGTATAATGTTTGTCCGGCAGATGTCAAAAGATCCCAATTTTCTAAAGTTTATTTTGCAATTTGATAGGTACCCGAGTAAGAACAATGATAACCTGGCGATAACGTGCTTTGCACGTCACGATTCATTTTGTGTGACAATCAAATATAAAAAAACAACATATTGTTTCAAATGCAAAACTAAAACGTCTAACACGGACGAGCGAACAGAAAAAAAACCCAGAATGATGTTAGAAAGTATTTGTGCTGTTTTGTGGTAAAAAGAAAAGTATATTCCTGGCAATGACAAAGTCGGTTGCTGGCGATCCACAAAGTGGATTGGGTGTTGATATAATTCCTCTCACAACGTCAGCGCTAGCTCTGCCAGGTGATAAAGTTATTCTGGTTAATGATTAAAAAAATCAAACAAAAATAAAACAATGAAAAAGTGCAATTGTGATTGCGACTAAGACTTATGTATCGAACAAGATAAAATTGTTACGAGGTGATTGGCGCTGGCATTGACATCCACAAACTTATCGGTAAATTGCCAAAACTGAGAGAAGGTTGGACATTATCTGGCCACAAATACACTGGGCCGTATAATCCGCTAGATAAACAGTTGGACGAGAACGGCAATCCACTGCCTGGACAAGAGCCTTATAATCAAGTTGATGCAATAGCAACGCGCCACGATATCTGTTATAGAGACAACGAACAAGATAAGCCTGGCTGTGATAATATAATGCTACACGAACTTCATGATATGAAACCGATAAATCTGCGAGAACGATCTGACAGGAAGCTAGTGCAAGGATTAACTGGAACAAAATATAAACTTGGTCTCGGTAGAGAGCAGGAGCTTGCGATGCAATCATTCGCAGCCGAATTACTCAAACCTAAAAAAAAAAAAAACAAGTTTCCGCGACGCAAGGTTGTCGCGAATGCCGTTGATGATATCTGGGCAATAGATTTAGTAAATACGTCGAATCATGCTCACTTTACTGATAATAAGAAATACTTTTTTAACGTTATCGATATTTTTAGTAAATACCCGTTTGGTATACCTGTTACAGATAAAACAGGAACATCGATAACTGATACATTAAAACAAATTATCGTTAGCACGGAAAGAAAACCAAATAAACTTTGGACTGAACATGGCGCAGAATTTTTTGATAAAAAAATCTGAACATTTTTTGGAGCAAAATAACATAAAAGTATGTTACGGAAAATGAGGGAAAGAGTGTTTTTGTTGAACGACTTAATCGTACACTAAACGAAAGAATCCACACACACCTGACAATGAAAAACACAAACAGATATATTGATGATCTTCCTCAGATAGTATCTGATTACAACAGCACGAAACATAAAACTATCAAAATGTCACCAATCGATGCAATTAAGAATCCGATTCTTGCAAACGAAAATATGTATCGCAGATATAAATTTAAGATCGGAGACAAATTCAGAATTTCTCTGACAAAAAAAAAGTATTTGAAAAAGGATTTACTCCAAACTGGACTGAAGTATTTGTCGCTGATAAAGTTTTAATGACAATTCCTGTAACGTACGCGCTAAAAGACCTAGCTGGAGAACCAGTAATTGGTAGTTTTTACGAACAGGAATTACAGAAAACAGATCAAGATGTTTCGTTATGGAACGAGTAACCAAAAAGCATAGCAATAAAAGCCTTGTCAAGTGGCGAGGTTACATTGATAAATTTAATAGCTGGATACCAACTAGTGAAGGTTTTTAAACGTTGACTTCGTATTGTGAAATAATGTTTTTGCAGATTTCTTCGTATTTACGCAAGACAGATTTACATTTTACTGGCTCACATAACGATATCAAATACTATTTTCAATCTTCGGCGGCTGTGCCGCTGGCGATAGCTCCGCTACTGTACATCAAGTTGAAGATCTTGACAAATATAAAATCAAATTTTATACTTTTTTTACGTGGTGGCAAAGCCGCTGATCTAGTGTTTAGAAACGGCTTTATCAACTGGCAAAATAATTGATTTTCCGCAACCGTAGAATTGAATTTTATAAAACAAAATTTGCGATGTGATATTTAACATTATATCTACCAGTTTTTGGCCTTCCATAATTTTTCTTATCAACAACGGCGTTTATTTCTTCACCGACATCATCAGCGTTGATATCAAGAACTTCGTTGTTGTTGACTATGTCGCTGGTATTTGGTTTGACAACAATATCTTCGTATGGTTTGTTGTATAAATACGTGAGTCTTTCGAGTAGATTCATATTATAATAAATTTTGTCTAATTTTAATAAAATAACAATGGTCAAAATAAGATATCGTGAAAAAGCAAAAATATATAACAAATACGAGCTTGAGAAGGCTATACGAAAAATCTTTATCGACGATGAAAACATTTCTGTTAATCTTCTTCTGGTAAGCAACGGACCTGATGACGTGCTACTAACCGAATCAGAAAAAGAACAATTGCAACAAAAAAAAATATTTGTTATCTAACGTATGATAGAGAAGCTATCATGTTATGGTGTCATAACTGTATTAGTCGAGGAGAAGTTGTAAAAATCTTGTACACTCGCTGTCCTTCTGGAATGTCTCCGCAAAACAATGAGTACGTGAAATCTTTTCTTAGCATTCCCATTCGATTGTTATCTCCCTCCGATTTTACGCTGATCAGCTGGTGTCGCTTAACCAAACGGTTTTCCGTATTTGATGTATATCACTGATCCTAGCATATTTCCCGCGTACAAGTTGTAGTTGGGATGTACGTATTAATACTCTTGCTCGTTTGCGCTTGTCATTATAGAATAAGTAGTTCTAATCTCTAATTGTACGTATTTTGAACACTCAAATAGACATTTGATCAAGTATAGTATATAGCAATGCCTTAAGTTACGTGATATCGCAAAAAAGAGCCTTGTCGGAGAACCAACAAAAATAGCTATTACTTTTTCTGGATTTGATAACAGCTATCGAATTGATAAACAAATCGTTCTGGCAAATTTTACCTCTATAAATATTTTCATTTGTTAGAACCAACTATAAAACGTGAACTTGAAAAACATAAAGTTTGAAGATCCTAGTGCTGTACCACGTTATATTTTCAAAATTATATATTTCTGGAGATGATGCTACCGACAACGTCGTCAACGAAGAAATTGCTGATCCTTTTATTAACGCAAACTCCAAGCTTGGAACTAATCTTTCATTGCTAGCTGATAAAATACACAAGGAAATTTGGAAAAAGATAGAAGAATTCACCAAATCAGGTTCGGGTTGGAAGTTTGAGATGATTTCCGAAATTTTATTTCACACGATGAAATATAACGTGTTACGCGGTAATTCATATATTGACCTGCCGCAGAAAATAAAAAACAAACAATTCTGCAGTAACGTCAACAACTTTGATAACAAATGCTTCCAGTGGGCCATTCTTTCTGCGATGTTTCAGGCAGAAAAAAAAAACGCTGATCGTGCTGACAAATATTTTAGTCACGTTACAAAATTAAATTTTACTGATATTGACTTTCCCGTTGCAGAAAATCGAATACCAAAGTTTGAAAAGCAAAACAATATTTCTGTTAACGTATTTGGTCTTGACGAGCGTGAAAACGTCTATCCGAGATATATTTCTGAAACAGCCTCACAATCAACAATAAACTTGCTGTTTTATAAAACTTATTACGTATGGATCAAAAACTTCAACGGACTTGTTGGTAGATAGTACAGCAAATATAAAAACAAAAAATATTTTTGTTATCGCTGTTTACACGGTTTTCTCTGACAATGAAATACTACAAAAGCATCTACAGTATTGTTCGGAAGTACAACGAATATCAACGAATAACAATACCAGGCGAAAAAGAAAAATTCTTCGGTTTGTCAACCACAAACATAAATTAAAAGTTCCCTTCGTTATCTACGCTGATTTCGAGTGTTTACTTCAGCCTGTACTTGGTGTAAAAATAATCCTAATAAATCAAGTACAAGAAAAACTCAAAACCATGTTCCATGCGGAGTCGCGTATAAGATAGTTTGTTGTGTTGATCCGGGTTTATCCAAACCGACTAAAACATATCGCAAGTCCGATAAGGACTCGCCTAATCCAGCTGTTTGGCTTCTCAAGCAGTTAATTAGAGAAGTTGATGCTATTTCAAATCTTTCAAGAAGAATCATTCCAATGGTAAAATTAATGGTCCAGCAGGAAATTGATCACAAGCAAGAAGAATTTTGTCATATTCGTGAACGGGTGTTTGATACACATGCATTGCCCGCGCCTGGTAATAAAAAAAAATACGTGATCATTGTCATTGACCAAACAATATCATGGAGCGGCTCACGACAAGTGTAATCTAAAGTTTCATGCTCCAGATTTTATTCCAGTTGTTCTTCACAATTTCCGAGGATATGACAGTCATATTATCGTAGAAGCTTTTGGTGACGCTGTGATAATGTCTCGTTTAAAAATCTATAACGTAATCAAATGTATCCCAAATAATTTTTAAAAGTATATGTCAGTTACTTTAGGTAAGTTGCGTTTAATCGACAGCCTACAGTTTATGGAAGCATCGTTAGATGAGCTGGTGAAAGGCTGTAGCGAGTTTTATAATCTACGAGATTGTTTTGGCAATAAAGCAAGCTTGTTAACTAAAAAAAGGAGTATTTCCATACGAGTATCTCGACGATTGGAGTAAATTTGATGAAACTTCTTTGCCCGATAAGGATAAATTTTGTTCGCAGCTAAAAAAACGAAAATATAACTGATAACGAGTACAAATATGCGCAAGATATTTGGAAATAATTTGATTGCAAGACATTTGGCGATTATCATGATTTGTATTTGAAAACGGATGTATTATTGCTGGCAGATGTATCTGAAAGCTTTCGAAAAGTGAGCTATAATAATTATGGACTATATCCTTCTTGGTATTACTCTGCTCCTGGGTTATCGTGGGATGCTCTGTTAAAGTTTAGCAAGGTAGAGTTAGAATTACTAACAGATGTTGCCATGTTTAACTTTATCGAAAAAGGTATACGTGGCGGTATTAGCCTGATAACAAAGAAATATTCGGAAGCAAAACAACAAATACATGAAAGAGTACAATCCTGAGCTTCCATCGAAGTATATTATTTATCTTGACCCAAATAACCTTTATGCTTATTCAATGTCAGAACCAATGCCGTTTGGTGGATTTCGTTGGATTACACCGGACCAATTTTTAGCGGACACAGAAAAAAGATACCTGACGATGTTTCGTATTTTACTGAGGTTGATCTTGACTATCCTACTTCGTTGCATAATTTACATAACGATTATCCGTTTTGTGCGAAATCAACGATAATCGACTATAGTTTGTTACCTCAGAAACAACAAGCAATGGCATCGCCGAAACAAAATTCTATGGTAAGTAAACTCACCCCAAATTTACTTGACAAGCGAAATTATGTTTTGCATTACAAAGTTTTAAACAAGCAGTAGATGCTGGTCTTGTGTTGAGGAAACTTCATCGTGTGTTAAAATTCATCAGTCACCGTGGATGAGAGATTATATTAGCTCAAACACTTCGAGGGGAGCTGTAGCGAAAACTGATTTCGAGAAAAACTTCTTTAAGCATATGAATAACTCTGTCTTTGGTAGGACAAAGGAAAATATTAGAACGCTAGTTAATGATATCAACCGCCAAAACAAACTTGTGTCAGACGATGATTTCGTCAGCATTAAAGTTTTTAATGAAAACTTCGTCGCGATACAACGAAGAAAAACGACTCTGAAACTGAATAAGCCGATTTACGTTGGAGCTGCTGTGTTAGATTTGTCGAAGTGGCTCATGTACGATTTTCATTACAATTTTGTTAAAAAGCAGTGGCCGTCAAATAAATTATTGTTTACCGATAATGACTCACTTGTTTATAAAACAGAGTGTGAGGATGTCTATCAGGATATCTTTGATAACCGACATTTGTTTGGTCTTTTCAATTATCCTCGCGATAGTAAATTTCATGATGACACAAAAAATGTTATTGGTAAGTTTAAAGACGAAATGAACTCGCTCATTGTCAAATACTTTATTGGATTGCGCAGTAAAATGTACGCCGTGTTGCTAGATAGCAATAAGGTGACAAAAAGCAAAAGGTTTACCTCGCGATTTTGTTAAAAAATTTATTGGGTTTGATGATTTTAAATATGCGCTTGATGGAGGTGTTAGTTTTATAAGAGCAATGGCTATTCAAACAAATCATCACAAACTTGAAACAGATGTTATTATCAAACATGGATTAAGTAATTTTGATGACAAACGTTATTGTGAAAACGGGATACGTTTGCACTTGGGTATTGTCGTTCTGACGATAAATCTGACAAAGTCGGTGACGATAAATCTACTGACAAATCTATACTTGACATTATCTTTTCCGACTAGGGTATGAAATTTTATCTAAAATATAAAAATAATGTTCGAAAATATGACAGTGACAAATAGCAGCAATAGCAAGATTAAATATTTGATGATCGACGGAAAACAGCTGACAGTTGAAATTAACAATGAAACTTCAGGAATATGTTTCAGCGGCCGTGACAAGCTAAAACTTTCGCTTGTTCGATGTGGCAACAGCGAGTATTTCAATTATTTTGAGAAATTAAGCCAGGAATTG
>JAECUM010034012.1:0-42787 GCA_016617855.1 Megalonaias nervosa
GACAACAGCAGCAATAACAAGGTTGAGACCAATATGGAATGATACCAACATTGCTTTTGGTTACAAAATAAGGCTGATGCGCTCGATTGTCATATCTATCTTTCTGTATGCTTGTGAAACATGGGCACTCACATCAGATCTTCAAAGAAGGATTCAAACCTTCGAAATGAGATGCTACCGCAAGATCTTGGGCATCTCATACATTGACCATGTAACCAACGAAGAAGTCCACAACAAGATCCAACGAGCCATCGGATCCTATGTAGACCTCTTGACCACTGTAAAAATGCGCAAACTGAGGTGGTAAGTCATGTCTCAAGATCATCTGAACTGACAGAAAACAATCTTGAAAGGCACAGTGCGAGGGTGCAGAAGAAGAGGCAGACAGAAAAAGAGGTGGGAAGACAACATTCAAAAGTGGACAGGCATTTGATTTGGAGATTCCCAAAGGGCAGTCGAGAACAGGGAAGGATGGAGAGAATTGGTTGCAACGTCAACTTCTGAGCCCCAAGGACCTCTTGGATTAAGGGATTGATGATGATGATGATGATGATGAGTTGGTACCAACGTAAGACGGCAACTGAAGATGCACGTAGCAAGGGATGTGAAGATCTGTAAAGTCGCAAGAGATACTGAGTGAAAATATCAACTTGTATAGTTTGCATTTTCACACATTTCTATTGGCACATATCGATTTAGATTGATGAGAAAACTATACACTAATATACAATTTGTCAGCGTCGGTGGTTTTTTACGATTGCTATGACTTATTTGCCTCTATAGAAAGCTATCATATAGGAAGGCACGGACAGACAAATGAAGACGGACTTAATACGATACACATAATATATACTGATGTATAGTTTTAATCCTATGCATCAAATCTAAATAATATCATCGAAGTATTTGGTACCATCGCAAAACGGGAAGGGTAGATGCAAGCAGAACGGATTTGAAGATCGGTGAAGTCGCAAGTGATATTGAGTCAAAACTGCTAACATTTTAGTTTGCATTTTCACACATTTCTATTGGCACAGGTCGATTTACACTGATGAGGAAGCTATACATTGATATCAAATTTGTCCACATCGGTGGTTGCTTACGATTGGTGTGATTTATTTGCCTACATGGAAAACGTCTGGATGGGAACTAATTAGACGCACGGACAGACAAATGAAGACGTACTTAATAAAATACATACACATATTATATACTGTTGCATAGCTTTAATTATATGCTTCAAATATATAGTATTAATATGGAAGTGGTCATACCATCGCGAAAAGGAAAGGGTAGTTGTACCTTGCAAAGATATGAAGATCGGTAAAGTCAACCGCGATACTGAGTCAAAAATATCAACTTTTTTATTTTGCATTTCTACACATTCCTATTGGAATAGATCAATTTAGACTGATGAGAAAACTATACATTCGTATCAAATTTGTCAGAATCGTTGGTTGTTTACGATTGGTGTCACTTATTCGCCTATGTGGAAATCCGTTCAACGTGCATCATACCTTCCCGTCTTGCGATGGTACCATATAACTCGATGATATTACTTTAGATTTGAAGCATAGAATTAAACCTATACAACAGTATCCAATATGTGTATGTATCTTATTAAGCACGTCTTCATTTGTTTGTCCGTGCGCCTAATGCCTTCCTTTACGAACGTTTACGATATCGGCGAATAAGTCATACCAATCGTAAACAGGAATCGATTTTGACTAATATGATATCAATGTATAGTTTTCTCATCAGTCAAAATCGATCTGTGCCAATAGAATTGTGTGAAAATGCAAAATGAAAAAGTTGCCATTTTTAAATCGGTATCGCGTGCAACTTTTCCGATCTTCATATCCTTCCTAAGTGCATCTACACTGGCCGTTTTGCTATGGTGTCATATACTTTGATGCCAATACAATAGATTTGATGCATATAATTCAAGCTATACAACATTATATAATATGTGTATGTATATTATTAAATACGTCTTCATTTGTCAGTCCGAGCGCACAGATCCTACCTACAAGAACGTTTCCATATCGGAAAATAAGCACTACCAATCACAAACAGCCACCGATGTTGACTAATTTGATATCAATTTATAGTTTTCTCATCATTCTAAATCGATTTGTGCCAATAGAAATGTGTGAAAATGCAAAAAAGGTTCGTATTTTTAACCCAGTGTCGCTTGCAACTTTACCGATCTTCATATCCTTGATTGGTGCTCCAACCCACCCTTGCCGTTTTGCGATGGTACCTCATACTTCGATGCTCATACTACAGATTTGGGGCACAGAAGTAAAAGTTATACAACCGTAAATAATATGTATATGTATCTTATTAAGTAGGTTTTCCTTTACCTGTCCGTGCGCCGAATTCCTTCCATTACGGACGTTTTCCATATCGGCGAATAAGCCTTCCTAATCATAAACAGCCACCGATATTGACTAATTTGATATCAATGTATAATTTTCTCATCAATCTAAGTAGTTGTGTTTCAACAGAAATGTCTGAAAATGCAAAATAAAAAAGTTGATATTTTTGACTCAGTATAGCATGTGAAATTTTCCGATCTTCCAATCCTTCTACATGCATCTAATCTTCCCGTTTTGTGATTGTACCAATTACTTCGATGCTATAGCTTTACATTTGAAGCATAGGATTAAAACTATACATCAGAACATAATATGTGTATGTATCTTATTAGGAGCGTCGTCATTTGTCACTCCGTGCGCCGAATGCCTTCCTATACGAACGTTTTCCACATAGGCAAATAAGTCTTATCAATCGTAAATTTCCACCGATTTTGAGAAATATGTTCTAAATTTATAGTTTCCTCATCAGTCTAATTCGATCTGTGCCAATATTTCTATTAGCACGGATCGATTTACGCCGATGAGAAAACTATGCATTGATATCAAATGTGTCAACATCGGTGGTTGTTTACGATTGGTGATTTATTTGCCTACATGGAAAACGTTCGGATGGGAGGTAATTAGAAGCACGGACAGACACGTGAAGACGTACTTAATAGATACATATACATAGTATATACTGTTGTATGGCTTCACTTATATGCTTCAAATATTTAGTATTAGGATCGAAGTAGTGGTACCATCCCAAAATGGAAAGGGTAGTTGCATCTAGCAAGGACATGAAGATCGGTAAAGTCGCACGCGATACTGAGTCAAAAATATCAAATTTTTTTATTTTGCCTTTCCATACATTCATATTGGCACAGATCGAGTTTAGACTGATAAGAAATCTGTACATTCATATCAAATTTGTCAAAATCGGTGGTTGTTTACGATTGGAATCAATCGCCGATATGAAAAAGGTCCGTAAGGTAGGCATTTGGCGCACGGACAGATAAATGAAGACGTACGGAAAAAGATACATACACATATTATATACTGTTGTATAGCTTTAATTCTATGCTTCAAAATATTTATAGTAGAAGCATCGAAGTATGTGGTACCATCGCAAATCGGGAAGGGTGGGTAGAAGAACATCACATTGATATGAAAATCGGTAAAGTCTCCAGCAATACTTGGTAAAAAGAACAACTTTTTAAGTTTGCATTTTCACACATATCTATTGGCACAGATCAATTTAGACTCTTAGTCAACATCGGTGGTGGTTTACGATTGGTATGACTTATTTACCTATATGGAAAACGTCCGCAAAGAAAGGCATTAGGCGCACGGAGGGACAACCGAAGAAGTACTTAATAAAATAAATAGACGTATTATATACTGCTGTATACCATTAATTCTATGCTTCAAATCTATAGTATTAGCCTCGTGGTACGTGGTACCATCGCAAGATGGCAACGGTAGATGCACGTAGCAAGGATATGAAGATCAGTAAAATCCCAAGAGATACCGAGTCAAAAATACGAACTTTATTAGTTTGCATTTTCACATATTTCTTTGGCACAGATCGATTTAGACTGATGAGAAAACTATATATTGATATCAAATGTGTCAAAATATGTGTTTGTGTACGATTGGTATGACATTTATTCTCCTATACGGGAAACGTTCGTATGGAAGGCATTAGCCGCACGGACAGACAAATGAAGACGTACTTAATAAGAGTTATACACATATTATGTACTGTTGTATAGCATTAATTCTTTGCTCGAAATGTATAGTGTTAGCATCTAGGTTTGTGGTACAATCGCAAAACGGCAAGGGTGGGTAAAGGCACTAAACAATGATATGAAGATCGGTCAAGCTTCAAGCAATACTGAGTCAAAATAACAACTTTTTATTTTGCATTTTCACACATTTGTATTGACACAGATAGATTTAGACTGATGAGTAAACTATACATTTATAACATTTGTCAAAATCCGTGGTAGTTTACGATTGGTAAGACTTATTTGCCTGTATGGAAAACGTTCGTAAAGGAAGGCATTAGGCACACGGACAGACAAATGACGACGCACTTGATAAGATACATACACTTATTATATTCTGATGTACAGTTTTAATCCAATGCTTCAAATCTAAAGTTATATCATCGAGGTATTTGGTACCATCGCAAAACGGGAAGGTTAGATGCACGTAGAAAGATTTGAAGATCTGTAAAACTCCCACTCGATACTGAGTCAAAAATATCAACTTTTCTATTTTGCATTTTCACACATTTCTATTGAAACAGATCTACTTCGACTGATGAGGAATCTATACATTGATATCAAATTTGTCAATATCGGTGGCTGTTTGTGATTGGTAAGACTTCTTCGCCGATATGAAAAGCATTCGTATAGGAAAGCATTAGGCGCTCAGACAGACAAAGGAAAACCTACTTAGTAAGATACATGTACATATTATTTGCGGCTGTATAGCATTAATTCTGTGCCTATATTGAAAACGTCCGTTGGGAAGGCATTAGTCGCACGGACAGACAAATGAAGACGTACTTTATAAGAGACATACACATATTATTTACTGTTATACAACATTATATAATATGTGTATGTATTTTATTAAGTACGTCTTCATTTGTCTGTCCGTGCGTCTAATTAGTTCCCATCCAAACGTTTTCCATGTAGGCAAATAAATCACACCAATCGTAAGCAACCACCGATGTGGACAAATTTGATATCAATGTATAGCTTCCTCATCGGTGTAAATCGATCTGTGCCAATAGAAATGTGTGAAAATGCAAACTAAAATGTTAGCATTTTTGACTCAGTATCACTTGCGACTTCACAGATCTTTAAATCCGTTCTGCTTACATCTACCCTTCCCGTTTTGCGATGGTACCAAATACTTCGATGATATTATTTAGATTTGATGCGTAGGATTAAAACTCTACATCAGTATATAATATGTGTATCGTATTAAGTACGTCTTCATTTGTCTGTCCGTGCCTTCCTATATGATAGCTTTCTATAGAGGCAAATAAGTCATAGCAATCGTAAAAAACCACCGACGCTGACAAATTGTATATTAGTGTATAGTTTTCTCATCAATCTAAATCGATATGTGCCAATAGAAATGTGTGAAAATGCAAACTATACAAGTTGATATTTTCACTCAGTATCTCTTGCGACTTTACAGATCTTCACATCCCTTGCTACGTGCATCTACAGTTGCCGTCTTACGTTGGTACCAACTCATCATCATCGTCATCATCATCATCATCATCATCATCATCATCAATCCCTTAATCCAAGAGGTCCTTGGGGCTCAGAAGTTGACGTTGCAACCAATTCTCTCCATCTTTCCCTGTTCTCGACTGCCCTTTGGGAATCTCCAAATCAAATGCCTGTCCACTTTTGAATGTTGTCTTCCCACCTCTTTTTCTGTCTGCCTCTTCTTCTGCACCCTCGCACTGTGCCTTGCAAGATTGTTTTCTGTCAGTTCAGATAATCTTGAGACATGACTTACCACTTCAGTTTGCGCTTTTTTACAGTGGTCAAGAGGTCTACATAGGATCCGATGGCTCATTGGATCTTGTTGTGGACTTCTTCGTTGGTTACATGGTCAATGTATGAGATGCCCAAGATCTTGCGGTAGCATCTCATTTCGAAGGTTTGAATCCTTCTTTGAAGATCTGATGTGAATGCCCATGTTTCACAAGCATACAGAAAGATAGATATGACAATCGAGCGCATCAGCCTTATTTTGTAACCAAAAGCAATGTTGGTATCATTCCATATTGGTCTCAACCTTGTTATTGCTGCTGTTGTCTGGGCAATCCTGCAGAGTAGTTCTGGTTCGGAGCCCTCATCTGTGATAACTGATCCCAAGTACTTAAAGCTTGTGACCCTTTCCAGCTTCTGCCCACTGACCTTTATTTCTGCTCTGATGCCATTGGTGTTGTTTGTATTCAGTTTGTTTTTTTTTCGGCGCTAATCTACATACCGTGTGATGTGGAGATTGTATCGAGGCACTCAACCAAGTCAGCCAGTTCTTTTTCCTCTCCTGCTAAACCATCAGTATCATCTGCGAAGATTGTTCTTTCTCAGATGCTGACAGTACCCTTCTGGTAAAGCAAGGCATCCTCCATAATCCTTCCTGGACAGGATCAATATACCACATACTTCAATGGTAATACTATAGAGCTGAAGCATAGGATTAAAGATATGCAAGAATATATAAAATATGTATGTATCTTCTTAAGTACGTCTTCATTTGTATCCGTGCGTCAAATGACTTCGTTTACGAGCGTTTCCCATATAGTCGAATAGGTCAGAGCAATCTTAAACAACCACCGATTTTGACAAATTTGATATCAATTTATATATTTTTCATCAGTCTATATCGATCTGTGCCAAATGAAATGTGTGAAAATTGAAACTAAAAAAGTTTGTATTTTTTACTCGGTATCGCTTGCTATTTTACCGATCTTCATATCTTTGCTACGTGCATCTACCGTTGCTGTTTTGTGATGGTAGCACATACCTCCATGCTAATACTATAGATGTGAAGGACAGAATTAAAGTTATGCAACAGTATGTAATACATGTATGTATCTTATTAAGTGCGTCTTCATTTGTCTGTCCGTGTGCCTCACGCCTTCCTATACGAGTGTTGTATATATAGCAAATAAATCATTGCTATCGTAAACAACCACCGATGTTGACAAATTTCATATCAATTTAAAGGTTTCTCATCATTCTAAATCGATCTGTGCTCAGTTCACAAAAATAACAAGTGTCGGTCTTTAAAAAAACAAAATTTCGCCCAGGAAACATAAATGGAAATGTTTGTTTGCAACGCTCTCGCAAATTCCTGCCAGGATTTTAAGTTTTTATATACTTTTTGTAGCCTCAGAAATTACAATTCTGTTTGCTATTCAAATTAAAATGAGGTCCGGCGAAAACTTGTTACACAACGAGAATGCAAGCATGCAGATGTTTGAAAATAAAAATAGAAAATGGAGTTGGTGAGGAAATAATTCAACAATAAGTTAACCATAACGAACAACTGACGAGAAAAATAATGCAATATCGTTTATCAAATCTTCTCAGGAAATACAGAAACTTGTAAAGGGTATTTGGATAATTCAGTAGCGGCGCGAAGGTTTGAAGCGCCCCGGGCCAGTGTCTTTTGTGGCGACCGTAAAAATGTGCCCGGGAGTAATGTTCTTTTATGGGGACCTTACCGATGCTTCCGGGAGAAATGATCTTTAATTGCTTCCCTTAGAAAGTTGGTGTCGGATTCTAGGCACTACACAAGACATTTCGGATAGTGTGTATGGAGAACTGGATGATACAGATGGTCTGCTGGATAGTATGTTTGTAAGATTTCATCTCATTCGTATTCTTTCTACACTTTTCTTTTGATACTAAGTGTAGATGTTTAGACACAACATAAGACATTTTGCATTGTGAGTATTGGGTGTTGGATATTATGTTATGGATAGAGTGTACGATTTCATCTTCATTTACAAACTATTCTTTTTTTATTGTGAGAAAACTAAATTTGTATATCTCTCAGTTTAAAAACTTTTGAGAATTTGCAGAAACAATTGTATATATATATATATATATATTTCAGGGAAAATTTGATTTGTAGTCAAAGGTAAATTATGTGCTGATTTTGAAATTGTAGTATAATCTTAGCTTCGATCATACTTTAAATTCTTTGCAGACATTCGTCAGATTCCACTAAAGCCGGTATGAGTTTCGGAATTTCAGTACTACTTTTAGTCTTGGCCAATGTTTTAATAAACATTCCGGATGATTTTAAGTCTCCGTGAACGTCTTATACAATTTCAGAATTTTAATGCTACTTCCAATCTAAACGATTTGATTATTTATGTTCCGGTTTTCTCATTCTTCACTAGAGTCCGGGATATTTTTGTAATATTAGTACTACTTTTACCGAGTGCTGGATTGTATATGTGGTGTGTTGGATGAGAAATGTAGTTTTACTTTTTGTCTACACCTGATTTAAATTTTTACGGGCAGTTTTTCAGTAACTGCTTAAGCCCGTTTGAGTTAGGAATTTTACTACTTCGTTTAGTAACGGTCCACTGGCCAATTTGAAAATAAATAAATAAATAAATAAATAAATAAAATAAATAAACCAAATAACAAAATAAAAAACACACGGATATGTTTTTGGGGTCGCATAAAGATTCGGAGTAGTAGTTCTACTTTCATTCTAGGTGAATTTAATAATGAAACAAATCCGGATAAATTTCAGTCTCAATTAAAGTTCGGTACAGTTTCGGAAGTTTATTGCTACTTTTCATCTTGGCAGTTTGAATAGCAATATTCCAGAGTCCGGGAAGTTTTGGTAATTTTAGTACTACCTTTCGTCTAAGCCAGATGACTAATGATCAGGGATATTTTCAGTTTCCGTTAAATTCTGGAACAAATTCACAACTTTAGCATTACTTTTAGACACAACCATTTTAGTGTTATTCTGAGCTGGTTTCCTTGATTAAAGCTTTGTTTAATATCATTACAACGATCCAAGTTAACCAACACCGCCAACATAATTTCAGGTCTAGGTAATGCTTTATATATAAATCTCGGATACAAGAACTTAGTTATCATGCGACAGGTACAAAGTACACGGCGTGCTAAGTAAAACCCATGAAGGCCATAAACATCGACTAGTTCAGCAATAGGTGTCATTTTTTAGAATTGGATTCTGCATACCTCTAAATGACAATTATTCCCTTTATTTGGATCCTCATTCATCCAATTTCCTTTAGGAATGTAATTATTTACTCGCCGCGGGAAATACCTACGGCAAAATCAATGTTAAAGTGCGTAGACATTTTTAGACTAGATCAATCTACGCATGTGATCCAGTACAAAATTGAATGTCGCGCACTGTGATGTCTGAATGAAAGCTGCGCATGTTGATAAACAAATTCGTACCTCCCTGTATTGTGACGATTAGACCCGACGCCATCTTTATTAAGCGAGTTTTGTACATGGCTACCATGTAAAAGTCGATAGCAATCGATAATTTTCGTTTTAAAATTTCTTGATGACAGTTAAGGTGCAGAGCATTCAATAATTAGGGTTGAATTGACCTTGGTTCAACAAAATTTGTATTAATAGTGAGTGTGCGAACTGAGGTCAGGCACTTATAACAATGTGTCCTTTGTGGCGCCCGTACCAATGTGCCCGGTGGTAATGTTCTTTCATGAGGATCTTACCGATGCGCCTGGGAACAATGTTCTTTAGTTGTTCCTCTTAGAGAATAGTTTTGATGTCAATTGCCAACCTCCATCCATCCTCCCCAGTCTAAATATGAGTTTTGTGACGAATTGCCCTGTTATACTAAGGTGAGGTGAAATACCATGAAAACTTCCGACTCAAAGAAAAAGAAAACAAAAACGCCCTACGACTCTTACCTTTGCCTGGCCCACGGGGTAATTGTTCCCACCTCCACACAATGTCGCCACTGTCCTTGTATCCACGAATGTGGTATTCAGCCTAAAAATTAATAGTATTTCACAACATAAGAGACTCAAATCCTTAAATACTTTGAATATCAGTACAACTACGGCAGAGAAACTAGATAGACTAGCCTCAGCGGTTCGAGACCTACTGGTCCTTTTGTTAACAATGTTACCCGTAGATACAGGTCCGGCCCTAGGGTAATGGTGAACGAGGCAACCGCCTTGGACCCCGCGCTTCTCCGCAGTACAAATTTAATGCTTGAGGCCTCGCTTGCTGTCTTGGGCCCCGCATGTTGCCTTGGGTCCCGCACATCCTAGGGACGGGCTTATGTAGATATGGTACTTAGGTTACACTGCCGACGTTGTGTATATCACGTTTGTCATATTGTCGGATATAATTTATAAACAGGAAATACCATATATCATTAATCAGGTCATTTGGAAAGTGTGTTATTTGCACCAGCCTCTCTCTCTCTCTCTCTCTCTCTCTCACTGAAGTGGCTTAACTGAGAGTGGTGCCAACTCAGATTCACAGGCATTGAACAAACTGGCACAATTGTCCATGCTTTCTTTTTGAGGACAGTTTTACGCAAAACGAATTCATCTGGAAGAAAAGAGTGTTTTCGGTCAATTTTTAATAACACACAACGGTCCACTAACTGGCGTGTCAATTACAGTGCATACGCGTCGTCCGAGTGCAGACAACATATACCAAGATGCGCATCGCTTAATAAACTGGTGGATATGGGTCTAACCTATATAAACTTATTTGTTGAATTAAGACTATGATCTGCCGAGGCTCAATGGGATGAACAGGGACCACTATATCTCTATACGATTACATACAGTACGTTTTCTAAATGTGTGTTTGTGGGGAGTTAGGAGGGGGAGTCAAAAGTCTTGAGGGCGAGGGTGCAGAGTGGGGTGGTGAATTTTGACAGAACTTGTGCTTGCATTAAACAAGCTTCCCCTTCTCAAAATTGACTGTACTTCTCACAGATTCTTGCGGAGATTTCAAAATTTTCTAGATATTGTAGCTCGAGGGATTGAAATTGTCTTTGCTATTGCAATATGAATAAGTTCCGGTGAACATTGCTGTTATTAAATCCAAATACAAACAGATTTTTTGAACAGAAAGTCTATGAAAATGACAAAGAAAGGTGTTGAAAATCATAATAAAAATCAAGAGAAAAACAATGTTACATCGTTTTCATAAACGTTCTCAGCAAAATTCGTATGACTATTTACTCAAATCAGTCTCGAAAATTAGAGAAACGTGTTTAAGGCCTGTCCGGTTACAACTATCTTTAGCATAAATGAGATTAAAGACATTAGGATAAATGAAGCTTGGGTAAATATATTTTATTATTTCTTTACATGAAAGAAAATAAGATCTAATAGGGTCAATCTATTAAACAAATAAATAACACGGCCAAAGATGAAACTTAGCACTGTTACGTATCGGCTCGTTCAAAGTAACACAAAGAAAGAGTGAAGACAACAAGCTTTGTAAATTTCAACAAAAATTTATTTCCCTAGAAAACACGGAGAAAAGGTAAATATATCAAACAAGACTTACGATTTACGAAGAAGATCCAAAAAATTGTTCTAAATTTGTGAAAACACATAAGTCCTGTGAATAAACAGTTCTAAATTGATACAGTCTGAATCCCAGTTCCGTTCCAAGATGGCGGATGATGACGTCAGACGAAGGCTAACACAAAAATGTCCAGAATTTTCACTGTAAAGCACAATTTGTATTGTTCTGCTCCAATTTAGAAATAGTTTCAACAATTGTCTTTGTCCAAAGCCAGTAGTGTTGTTCTCCAGGGAAAATAATTACTTAGAAAGTAGATGAAATACAGCTACCACCACTAACAACACACATGTTGTTCCTAACACGTACGAATGAACAAACACCTCTTTCCAGCACAGAAATACCTTTTCCTTAAGGTATTAGAAACTCTGTAAGATGTTAGGATGTGACTCTCAGCTATAACTGACCACGACTACGACTCTATGACTACCACTATAACTATCTCAATGACTAAACATTTCTTACAGGTAACTGAGCATTTAAAACAAGCTAATGCGTCATTACATGTACACACGCATGAAGTAAACGTGTGATTTCGAAATCACTACAATGCGTAAACAAGTATTATTTTGAAATAACGTGGTCACAGCCAATCATTTACATAGCTCTTTCTCACTGTTTACTTGATACGAAAAACCATCATGCAAAAATCGTGCTTACACGAGTCACATTTACGTTTTAAATAAATACGATGTTTCTAACAAACTATTAGACCTTGCTAACATAATCATCACCATAATAATAATAATAACATTTAGTGGTATAAAAAAAATAAAAATGAAACAAATTAGAAGAATTTAAATTTTAACACATATGTAATTTGACTACAGGGTCGTAACAGTACAAATATGTTTCACTTGTTTCATTATAGTAGTATTATCAGAATCAATGTGTTCTCATTTTCTACATCAAACAAACCCGTTTTCAGAAAATCACTTTTGAAAGAATTTTCTCAGACCTTACTTTGTTTCTCAGGTATGAAAACCACTTTTGACCAAAACCATACCACAATGATGACTCATGACCACTCCGGTGACCTAAGTGGTTAGAGAGTCCGCCTCGAATGCGGGAGATCGTGGGTTAGACTCCCGGCCGAGTCATATCAAAGACTTATAAAAATGGCAATAGTAGCCTGGTCTGAGGATAATGTGACCAGGTGGGACATCGTGCTACATGTCTGAGACACGATTCCCCAATGGTAGACATCACAATAAACGGCCACACTGCATACATCGTAGCAATATGACTGAAACTGTTCAAATTGCTTTAAAAATCCAAACAAAACAAACACACACAGTGACTCATAAGGCGATATGAGCTATTTTAGGTTCAGCACTCAGGAATGAACGGGGTCCATACAGCCAGCAATCTTGTCGCTATATGCCACTCTTCTTAGGCCACAGTATAAAAAGAGAAAAGAAATTAAATTTCAGGTTTAGAGATTTTATCAAATAAAAATAGTCATCACTATTTTTATTTATTTATACAATAGAACCGAAACGAAACGAAAATAATGATTATAGATAAAAATAAACAAAGCTACGAATCCAAAACGTGCTTTCTTTGAAAACATTTTGTCCGGAATAAATGAATGAAGATGTTATACATTTACAAATCTTAACGGGACCTTTACGGCAAAGGAAATGATATAAACACTATTCGTCCGATTGGAGTATTTTGTTTCTTTCATTTTTTCAGACCGCTCCGGTGGCCTAGTGGTTAGAGTGTCCGCCTCGGATGCGGGAGGTCGCGAGTTCTAACCCCGGCCGAGTCATACCAAAGACTTTAAAAAATGGTACTAACAGCTGCCTCGCTTGGCGCTGCATTAAGAGGTTGGTGTTAGGACTGGTCGGCCTGGTGTTAGGATAATATGACTCGGTGGGACATCATGCCATATATCTGCGACATCATGCCCCAGTGCTAGACATCACTATAAACTGTCACACTGCAGACATCGTAGCGATATGACTGAAAAATTGTTAAAGCTACATTATAAATCGAAATCACACACACACCCACACACTCTTTCATTTTTCAAGTAAGGTAGAAATCAAAACCGTCTTTGCTTGAATTCTGGCCTTGAGGTTTCGTGGTATTCTCGCACCTTCTGGCGATGTTGAATGTCAACGAGTAAATTCCATTTGCAAAACGTCATAAATTCATACTCTTGCTATCCATTTTACAAACATGCATCGTAATTACAAAATAAAAATTGTGATGAAAAAAATACTAGACCCGAATTTAAGACAAAAAGTGCGCATTAAAAATAATGCGAGGATAGAAGGTCCCAATGGAAAATAAAATTGCTTACGCTTTGTATAAATGATCTAAAGATTTATGTTTAACATCGTCGCTTTGATGTGTTAATGAAAGATGCAAAGTTTGAAAACATAGTTTTTCGATCGAATCAGATAAAGAAGTAGATAGAAATAAGTTGGTTATATACTAAGCTTCCTAAATAGATTAACAAATAGAACGAGTCCTATTGATCGATAGCTATGGCTTGCATGCAACGTAAGTAAAATATTATAAAGGTCAAGTCATCAATTTTGTCATACTTATATCTTCGTAATAAAATTCCGTTAAGGTTTCCTTGGACGGCACAATATTCCAGTCTAGTAATTTCTGAAATCAAAGGTCAAATCGTTTGGGAGAAAACCAATAATATTGATGTCTCCATAACAAAATTATATTTAGAGATGTCCCTATCCCCTCTGTTTTATGATGATAGTGATGTCACTCCTTTAAAAGCTTAAAAGCTTAAAGGTTAGAGCGTCCGCCTCGGATGCGGGAGGTCGAGGGTTCGAACACCAGCCGAGTCATACCAAAAACTTTAAAAAATGGTACTAATAGCTGCTTCGCTTGGCGTTCAGCATTAAGAGGTTAGTGTTAGAACTGGTCGGCCTGGTGTCAGGATAATGTGACTGGGTGGGACATCATGCCACATACCTGAGGCATGATGCCCCAGTGCTAGACATCACTATAAACTGTCACACTGCAGACATCGTAGCGATATGACTGAAAAATTGTTAAAGTTACGTTAAAAATCTAAATCACACACACAAACACACCTTTAAAAGCTTTCAGTTAGTTTAATGGCTCTTCTGTTTATTCTACATTTTTCAGATAAACTGCAATATATTATTGTCCAACAGATTAGTTTCACCTATGAATACGTTCGACGCGGTAGATTGTTCTAATGTCAGTATTCCTAGAGAAAACTTTCCAAGTGAAATTGCTACTGAAAGTAATGTACTTTAAAAAAATTCTAAGGAGCAGGAGTAGTATGTAATTTGGCAGTTCCGGGCACATTGCATGGCATCATATGATAAACAGGTTCATTTTGCTGTGATGTTATACCCATGCTCCCATGCCTGGTCTTGGTCCGAACACACATTTTCGGCCATCCCGCCTCGACTACCGCCGGTGTTTACATCGATCCGAGTATGTAATTTGGTGGTTGTGGGAACGCAGCATGATAACAAGTTTATTTTTGATCAATGTTATGTGCCGGGACCGGCATCTCCCTAACCCGTGAAACTCGTGCCTCGACTACCGCTGATGTCACTTACTTTTGTTCACATCAATCCGAGATCAACCAGTAAAGGATCCGTATTGCAATATGCCAAAGTTGTAATACCATCTTCAATAATATTATAACAATACATACCCACTTTGTTGAGTGAATATGTAAACAGATTATGACAATTCAATCTGATCATGTTCATCATAGGAAACAGTTTAAATCGTCCTAAAGCCTCCATATAATGATCGTGCGTCAGAGACTTTTTGGCGATATTATTTTATTCCCTAAGCGAGGTTTTTTTTTACATCACCACCTGCTATTCTGACCGAGTATATTTTACTCCGCAATCCGACATTTTCCGCAATAGGCATCGATTTTGTCTCGTGTTTAATTTTTCCAATAACCTTCATGTCAGAATCATTGTGAAAACTTTCCAAAACATTTCATGATCAGGTGCGAATTATGCATCAACATAAGAACAAATAAGGTTTTTTTAAAATGTAATTTACATACCTGCCGGTGGAATGACAATGATCCCGCCTGCGATCCCGGTGTCTCTGGCCAGTGACCCTGGTCACGAAGCAGTAGTTTTCAGAAGATAGAGCAATTCACCGCGCGCTCGAAATCGATTTTGTCATGTTGTGTAAAAATCATCGGAACCTGTTGTTACGTATCAGCTCGCTTAAAGTAACAAAAGAAAAGAGTGGAGACAAGAAGCTTTGTAAATTTTAACAAAAATAATTTATTTCCCCAGAAAACACGGTGAAAAGGTAAAAATATAAAACAAGACTTACGGTTTGTGAAGAAAAATCCAAACATTTATCCTAGAATTGTGAAAATATATGAGTCCTATTAATAAACAGTTCTAACTGAATCTAGTTTGAATCTCAAGTTGGTTCCAAGATGGAGGAGGATGACGTCAGATGAAGTCTTTATACAAATGTCCAGAATTTCACGTTGAACCACAATTTGTACTGTACTGTTCCAATTTAGAATGAATTTCACTGAATGTCTTTGTCCTAAAACACTTGTGTAGTTCTCCAGGGAATAAATTATTATTTAAAAGGTAGATGAACTCCTATAGCTGTCATCTATAACAATCTATATGCCTCCAAAACCAGCAAGATCTGTACCACGTCTTCGTGGATTTCAAGAAGGCATTTGACAGGGTATGGCATGCAGCCTTGTGGGCGACCATGAGACTGTACAACATAAATGCCAACCTCATCACTGTAATAGAGCACCTGTATGACAAGGCCACCAGTGCAGTATACTTCAACGGCAACATAGGGGACTGGTTCAGAACGACAGTAGGAGTCAGACAAGGCTGTCTGCTCTCTCCCACACTGTTCAACATCTTTCTGGAGAGAATCATGGCTGACACGCTTGCAAAGCATGAAGGGACAGTCAGCATCGGAGGCAGAACAGTCACCAACTTACGTTTTGCCGACGACATTGATGGACTAGCAGGAAATGAGCAAGAAATAGCTAGCTTAGTAAAGAGCCTCGACAAAACCGCCGCAGCCTACGGCATGGAAATCAGTGCAGAGAAGACCAAACTGATGACCAACAACACCAAGGGAATCAGTACTGACATCAGGATCCAAGGTACGAAACTAGAAACAGTCCACAGTTTTAAGTATCTGGGGGTAATTGTAACAGATGAAGGATCGAAGCCTGAAGTACTCTCCAGGATTGCGCAGACAACAGCAGCGCTGACAAAACTGAAGCCCATCTGGAACGACAAGAACATCGCACTCAGTTCAAAGGTCAGACTGATGCGCTCACTGGTTATCTCCATATTTCTCTACGCCTGTGAATCATGGACCATAACAGCTGACTTAGAGAAAAGGATACAAGCCACAGAGATGAGATGCTTCCGAAAGATCCTCGGCGTCTCATACAAAGACCGTGTCACCAATGAAGAAATATGGCAAAGGATCAGACAAGCCATTGGGCCTCACAAAGACTCCTGAGCACAGTGATAAAACGTCGTAAACTGCAGTGGTATGGGCATGTCTCACGATCATCAGGACTTGCTAAGACAATCCTGCAAGGCACTGTACAAGGAAGAAGAAAGAGTGGCAGGCAGAGAAAGAGGTGGGAAGACAACATTCGAGAGTGGACAGGCTTGACATTGAGCGACTCACTGAGAAAGACGGAAAATCGAGAGGAATGGAGGAAGCTGGTTGTTCGGTCGTGTGGTACCCCAACGGTCTACCAGACTACGGGACTGATGATGATGATGATAACAAGACACATCTCGAGCTCTATAGATGTAAAGAAAAATAAACTCTTTCCAGCACAAGATAAATAATACCTTCTTTACATGGTATAAGAACGACTCTCTGCGGCACCTGAGAGAAATATACCCTTCGTCTTCAAGGTATATTATACGACTGACTATTTCAGAGGGACCTAAGTGTTTTTAAACCTAAGACGTCATTTCATGCACGCGCACGAAGAACGCTTTCTTATTTCATCATCAAACAATCGCAGTATACGATATAATCACATATACTTAGAAAAAGACCTTTGCCACAACCAATCGTTTACGCCGGTTGTTTATCAACGCGGCAGTCTAAAAAAAAAGACTTACGCAAGCCGAGTCATATTTACGTTCTAAATAAACACGATGTTTCTTTCAAAATATATCAGATCCCGTGAACATAATCATCGTCATAATAAAATATAATGATACAAAAATGAAATAAAAAGAATTCAAATTTTAACAAGTAATTAAACTACATGGTCGTAACACTTTCCCCCATAAAGAAAAAAAAAGAAAGATTTATGTAATAAAGCCTTCTTTTTTACAGATGTAAAATATAAACGAGCTAAAAAAAATTACATAAGAAGAACTCTTATGAATTATACAAAGGTGTATATGAAAATAATATTTCTTTACACGGGAAAGTGCATCTGCAATTAAATTGTCTTTTCTTTTGATGTGCCTGATGTCAAGATTGTATTCTTGCAAAAGTAAACTTAACCTTAATAGTCTTTGATTTTTATTTTTCATCCTGTTAATGAAGGTAAGGGAGTTGTGATCACTAAACACAACAACCGCAGAAGGAGCCGAGCTGATGTAAACTTCAAAATGCTGTAAAGCCATTATTAAAGCCAAGCATTCCTTCTCGATTGTTGAGCAGTTTCTTTGGTACTTATTTAATTTCTTAGAGAAATAACACACTGAAATGTCTTTGTCCTAAACTACCCGTGTAGTTCTCCAGGGGAAAAAAAAATATTATTTAAAATGTAGATGATCTACTATAGCTGTCATATATAACAAAACACATCTCGAACCCTACAGATGTAAAGAAAAATAAACTCTTTCCATCACAAGAAAAATAATATCTTCTTCTCAAGGTATAAGAAAGACTCTGACTATTTCACAGGGACCTAAGTGTTTTTAAACCGAACTAAGACGTCACTTCATGCATGCGCACGAAGAACTCGTGGCTATTTCATCATCTAACAATCGCAGTACACGATGCAATCACATATGCTTAGAAAATGACCCTGGCCACAACCAATCGTTTACGCCGTTTGTTTATCCAGTCGGCCATCTAAAATAATGCTTACGCAAACCGAGTCATGTTTACGTTCTAAATAAACACGATGTCTCTTTCAAAAAATATCAGATCCCGTGAACATAATCATCATCATAATAAAATATAATGATACAAAAATGAAACAAAAAGAATTCAAATATTAACACACAAATAATTAAACTACATGGCCGTAACACTGTAAAATCGATTCTAGAATCTCTCGACGCAATCCGGTCCACGACACAATTTCACCCCGGAATTATAATTTTCATTAACGCACACGATCTTGTACGCGAAACTGCAAAGCACATGTTTCTGATACGGAATCGTGCATGATCTGTCAGTAGTCTTGTCATTTTCTTGAACAGGCAAAGGAGATATCAACGGCTCGAAATTGGCGCCCACTACAAAAGGAACTCTAATCTGTAGTCAAACGTTTTCAAGGTTATTTTTTCATTTTTTTCATCGCCATGACAATGATACAATCGAGGCCATGATCAATTACTTTTTTTGAACTGTAACACTTGTTAAACATTTTTATAAAAAATCCCAACCACCCCCACAAAAAATAACAACATTTGGCATTGCTTCTTTTGACACTTGCCCGCTCATGATCCTCGAAACATTTATGATTACAGTCCTTGTCATCTTTATTAACGTATAAGAGATTGATGCCACCACACGGTGCACTGATACCGGCTAACCTGAGCGGATAAATGCTGCTGAAGTGCCATTTTATACCACACAAACTGATACCGATGTTATTTACTTTTCCAAATTTAGGGATACCCTCTACCTGGACTGGAAATAAATTGAATTCCTGTGAAATCGAGCGTATTCTGATATGCCTTATAATGATTCATGATTTCTGGATTTCTCTCCGCAGGATAAAGTGCTGATAACATAAAACACTTGTCGTCGTTGCTTTGAACGTTAATACAACTTTGCTTGCTGCAACAGTAGGAGGTAGCGGCAACCAGGAACTTGCCTTTAACGGATTATACTTGGTCGTGTTCATCACTAATTCTGTCACACCCACCATTACCCAACCGGAACCGTTTCTCTGAAATTTCTCGATATCCTCATGTAATTTTTCGTAAAGCGAGTTTACATCCACATCGATGGTATTAAAATGCGCAGGTTGCAGTGTCAAAAAGACCAGATTTCGTCTTCCACAAACTTACTAAACACCACCTGTACAATCACGTTAAATTTAACGCTGTGATATTACTCCAACTGCGAGGCTAAAACTCATCGTATATCAGCTTCCGATTTGGCAGCGATATCATCGATCTGAAAAAAGCCTCCAAAGAACGCATAAAAACTCCTGTCAAAGCCCGCAAAGGTCTGGAACCGTTGTCTGAACTCCAATGCTTATAATACTATTGTGTTTTTATTGCTTGTTTTTCCAATTAAATAAATTTGATAGGTATAAAAATGAATTCAGCAAAGCTTGATCGTCAAAACCTTCCGGATATAGAATTGTGCCAGAACATGTCGAAGAGGATTTGTTAAAAAGGTATGGATGATTGTCCTGGCCGAAAAAAGGCACAAAACAACCAGTGTTTCGACGTATGTATTTGGGCACATCTTAATAAGACTGCGTTCAATAAATACTGCTTCAGCGCTTGTTATCTGAAAACGAAAATACTCACAAATTTTGGTCACGTTATCGCGGTTGATTTTGATATGGTCAAACACGCTAATTTGATGATCGTCTGCATCCTGCACCTGTTCGACCGAATATATATTGGTAGGCTCGGTAATTGTAAACACGGGATTGTTTTTCTTTGTGTGCGACGCCCTCGCAGTTGGTGCGCGCAGTGCACTGCATACAGAATGATTGAACTCAGCCAGCGTCTGGCATTTCTTCTGCTGGGGACTGAGTGTGCAAACCACCACCCGGTTGTAATTTAACATGTTATTCAACAGTACAATTCATTAGTAAATTGGTTTTAACGCGGCCGATATCCACGATCACAATCAGGCAGCAAAAAAGTTATGTTTATGCTTCTTTTTTGTTTTGTTATAAAATAATTATGATGTTCATTTTTCTTTAAAAAATAATGCCCTACACACCCTTTGCCTCCTTAGCACGGACATGAGATTGCGTCTTACGACACCAGGAAGAGCTAGACAAAAAATCAACCGCACAGGAGACATGATGATGAGATCTCTTAATATGAATGTACACACCATCAGCAATTTAGCTGATATAAGTTATCCGCCAATGTATGCTAACGCCGCAAGTTGGTCCCACGTGGCGAGATTAGCCCAAACCAAATTATCACTGTCCGGTGGTGAGATGACGGGAAAAAATTGATATGTGCGCTAAGGTTTTATACCGGCTTCCGGTAAGGCTCTCGTGTCCTCCCTGGCGATTCGGCAGATCTTGAGGTGGCGCTAGCCAGTAAATACAGAAAACTGGCTGGGCAGTCTCTGGAAATTTGTCCATGGTAGGCACGTTATAGATCACAGAACAGGTTTATCGGATTTTTTGCAATCTTCGCCTGTTTCTGGAAACAACCTCACAAAATACCAGGCGAGTATTAGTGTATAACGGGTTAAAAAGCAGGATCACGATCTCGTATCATATTGGGACCAACGACAGGTCCATCTGGATCGACAAAAACGCTGCAGGAGCTTATACACCCATCACAATACAAACCGCCGCTGAAGGTTTAAGGGTCAACACTAAAGATTATGCAACGGTGCTTATGGTATCCAACACGGATATCACGCTCACGAAGCCGACTTTAATGTCCAACCACGTGTTGTCGGGATTAACTATTACGTGGCCGCTGACTGCAACGGCTAATATGCAGGTAAATTGTTAATATCAGCTTATGTCACTGGGCAACTCTAAATTATCGCTGACGGGTGGAACCTTCGCTTGAAATATTTCTCCGTCAAGGCTAATGAACACCGATTACCCACCTGTATCAGACACTGAGGTGACCACATCACAGTACAAGGAAGTACGCCGTGTTCAAAATAATAACGGATCGTGATTGTTCAACCAGATACTCGAAATAATTTTAAAGATTCTGTCGATTTCGAGTCTGGTCAAGGTGTACATAGTTGATTGCTAACAATAGAGGCTGAATTTATTATTTTTGTCCAAATTCCTATAAATCATACAGATATCTTCAATAATTTGTCTTTTTGTGGGTTTAACGCCACTTTTCAGCACATGAGAGCTTTACATGACAGACAGTATATTTGTTTTAGGAAGAATCATGGCAAATCCCGGGAATAACCACCGAACCACAGGAAGCCACTGGCAAGCTTTCTTAAACTAAGTACCGAAATGAACAAAATCCAACAAGTTTTGTAAAATTCAACAATTTATTTCCTCAAAAGAAGTGAGAATTTTTTTAAAAATTAGGATATTGTGAATTAAATCCCAAATAGTCCAAAAGGTTTTATCACAAGTCCTAATGAATAATGTTTTAATTAATTTCCAGTGACATTCAAAATCAGATCAAACGCTGAAGGTGTTGATGTGCCTGTAATCTCGAATGTACTAATGTACCAGTGGTTTGAAGTGTGATGATATGCAAACAGTCTTTTCATGCATCAAAATAATACAAGATGCCCGTATCTGAATTCACTATAACATAAAATTAATGTTCTGTACAAGAATATTATTGAGCACATTGTAATTCATGAGAATAATATTTTGAATAAATAATTCCACCCAAATCAAAAACTGAACTCAACAATAAGAATGATTAATGCTGCAAAATGGTAAGGCAAGAATGGGTAATTTTTCAAGTGAACAAGATTATACACCCCTCTACGTGACCTAGGCCACAACTGCCGTTTTCTGGAAATGCTCTGTCAGCTTAGTGGAATTTTCTATTCTAGAAGTTTCTAACATCAGAAACAAGACTATAAATATGTTCACCAATAATAATGATCTGAATATTTAATCCACAATCATAGGGACAATTTTAACAATATATTCTGCTGTTTATAAAACAGATGTTACTAGTCAGGTACAACATGAACCTGATTGTGGACAAGGTCAAGTACGACATATAATTACACATAACATGTAATCTATCTATCTATCTATCTATCTATCTATCTCTCTCTATGTATGTATGTATATATATATATATATATATATATATATATATATATATATATAACAATATATTTCCAAGCTTAACAAAATCAGATCTGAAATATGGCCTCCAGAGTGTTAAATAGGTTAATCAGTTACAATGATCTTGCTCAATATTGAATTACACTAAGAATTTGATGATAGAAAAAAGCATGCTGACATAAACATCCATTCAATGGAGTAGTGATAATATTTTCAAAGTGGCCACTGTGGTATCCATATATGACATCAGTTTTATTTTGGACCAACTATACATCTTAAGAAGTCTTTTGGTGACTACTATTTATTTAGAAAAATAAGCAGTAAAGAGATTTTCAAAATTGCCACTGTGGAAGTCATTATGGACATCAAATATGCACTACTTTTATTAGGGACCAACTAGACATCATAAGAAGTCTTTTGGTGTGAACCTAATAGCAATATTTCTTTTCATTTAGGATGATTAGCAAAACAACATTTTCAAGATGAACATTGCCTGCCATTTCGGACATCAGACCTGCATCATTTTCATCGAAGACTAACTGGATATCATAAGAATAAGTAAAATCCATATTTTGGATAACCATCCATTCTGGAGGAGCGGTGGTTACAAGATTTTCAAGATGGCCACTTTGGTGCCATTATGGCCATCAGATCAATACCATTTTGATTTAGAATGGACATCTTAAGAACTCTTATGGTGAAAACCCCATGTCACTACTACTTTCTATTCAGGAGTAATGATAACAGGATTTTCAAGATGGCCACCATAGCAGCCATGCATGACATCAAATTGAATCCACTCAAGAGGAGTAGCAACAAGTAAATTTTCAAAATGACCACAGTTGACATGATATCAGCACAATTTTCATTCAGGGCCAACAAGACACCTTAAAATAATTTCTGGTAAAACCCCATGGCAATATTACATTTCATTCAGGTGGAGTAACAACAATAAGATTTTTAAGATGGCTGCTATGGTAGACATACTGAATGCCAGAGAGACACCAGCTTCATTTAGGACCAACTAGACATCATAAGAATTTTTTTAATGAAAACTCTATCTTGATATGACCATCTATTTAGGAGGAGTAGCAATAACAATATTCTTTGAAGATTGCCACTCTGGTAGCCATACTGGCTATAAAGTCAGCACCATTTTCATTTTAACCAAGTAGACATCATAAGAAGTGGCCTGCATAAAAATGGTAGTCAAAACAACAGAGGGGAAAATCTTTAATGACAACTGACATAAAGGAACTAAAATTACTTTAGTTATTGGTAAGCTTTTGTTTGCATTCAACATTCTTGCTCAGAAAGCACAGGTATTTTCTAAGATATTTTGGCACCTATTCATCACCAATCAAGTCAAATTACTAATTGTAATGAGACTTTTAGTTGAAAATGGAACACCAGGTCTCTCTATATTGTGTCTGAAAAACACAAGTACATAAAAACTTATTTTATAATACATCATCTGAAAGCTGCAATACATTAAAATATATTTCTAGAATAACTTTTGGCATCTGAAAACAATGAACATCCCAAGACAAAGAGAAAATAAAGTATTTTTTTCTTAGGTCTGATACATGTTGACATTATAACACAATACAGATTTTTTTAAAGCGCATGGTGTATGGTTCGGTTGTAATGTCAGTAGCAATGACCCTTATGCAATCAATAAAGTATTGAGATTTTGCAAGACAAGGAAATACGCTTTCATGCATCTGTGCCCTCCACTTTTTGGCTATTTGGTCATTAAATAATTGGCTGAATATGATAGCCAAATAACTGCAGGGGATACATATGGGCACCTCTTGTCAAATGACCGAGTTGGCAAGAAGTCCTTTCAGTTTGTTTGTTGGCCAAGTCCAGGAAATATAGCTGTTTGAGGACCTCTGATATGTATGTATGTATGTATGTATGGATGGATGGATGGATGTATGTATGGATGTATGTATTCTGCATTCTGTGATTTCCAAATTTTATTTAATAATAATAACAATAATTATATGCATGTTGTATGTATATATGTATGCATATTTGAAAGATATGTTATTGGTTGGTAGGTACACAAGCAATATATGATTTTAAGAGATAGGTAGATCAATTGCAGTTTTTAAAAATAATGTGATCTGAGTTTCTGTACCATTGAAAATACTTCAATATTAAAATTATTATTATTATTATTATTATTATTATTAAATAAAGTTTGGAACTCACATAATATATATTAAAAGTATATTTTATAATCTCTTTTTATTTAACATTCGGGGCCCCGAGTGGCCGAGTGGTCTAAAGCGCTTTCCGTTACGGATCACTGCCATCTCACCTCTGTCTGCGTGAGTTCGAGTCTAGGATTCGGCGAATGTGGATATGTGAGAAAGCTTGCCAGTAGCTTCTCGTGGGTCGGTGGTTCTTTCCGGGGATTTCCTGGTTTCTTCCTCCACCATTAATACTGGCCACCATGTATAGCCTATTGTGTGCTGAAAAATGGCGTTAAACCCCACAACAACAACAACAACAACATTATTTAACATTCACAGCACCAAATTCCAGAGAGGCTATATATCAATTTGTTAATATCTGCTATTGGGTCAAATTGCCATGGAATGAAAAGTCCTAGGGGACAAATTGTTCAGGGACACACTGTCTGAGGACAAAATTACTGAGTTGTTCAAGCAAACTACATGTTGTCTAAAACAACTTGCCAAAAGATGATGTCATGGATGTGATATTTATTATCACTAAATAATCTTACTGACATCACACCTTACCAACAGACAACCCATCAACACTACAGAGAATAGCTGACACCTACCAACAACTGTATCATATAAAAATAATTTAAAAAGACACATTGTTATTAACATAATTAATATATTTACCTTATATATCTGTATTGATAAACTCGGATTATATATTACAAACATAAAAGAGCAAACAATGTTGCATCGATATCAAAAAGCTCTTTCATTCTATGATGTAGTGTTGATCACATTAAACATACATTATTATGTTACAGTAATCTGCAGACAAATGTATCAGACTTTATTTTGACTTTGAATGGCATATAAACACATGAAGATAATAATGTACTTGGACAATGAGAGTTAAATACCTTGCATGTGGATGCAGAGAGGCAGACACAAAGCAAACATCTGAGAGACCTAGGCTATTGAAGTATGTCACGTTGTTTAAACAGTACAAAATCTTATGACATATTTTGGCTGAAATAGTAAATTTCTAGAAATTGTTAAAAGTACAAGGTTATTTCAATAAATCAGTGACTGAAATTTAATGGGTAGAAGAAGGATTCCATGCTGCACTAAGTGGGCCTCTGAACATAAAAATTTGTGTTCTAACAAAGAAATGATGTGACAATTGTACTTGTACACTGATTATGAAGCTCTGAAAAGGATGAAATATTCAAATTATCTGAGTAAGAAATAGTAGGAAATTATTAAAAGGAAAAAATATGCAACATGGCAACTCTTATACATTATAAAAACAAGTACCAAAATATCTTAAGAATTTATTTAAACAAGACCTGGAATCAAGATAAAAAGGAAAATACTTTCTTGTTTAAATTATTTGGTAAAATCTAATTTTATTATTTGTCAGACTTTTTTCTTACTAAAGCTACTAAAAGTCATATTTCTTCATCTACCATTAACGAAGGTCCTAAATTACCAAAGTTATGCTTAAAAGGCACACCATCATATTTAGATGATTCAGTGCAAGACCACGCAAGTAAAGTGCTTTGCCCATAGACTCCTAACAGCCAACATGTTTAATCTGAACAGTGGTCAAATCTGAACAACTTAATTTTGATTGGATGCAGTGGATTGCCACAGGATCAAATGAAATTCACAGACCTAAAGCTCAGAAATATCTGCTTGATATGCCAAGGTGTAGAAAGGGTTATCAGAACCTAGGCTAGCGAAGATGCCTGACACCTAGCCGACCAGTCCTAGCACTAACCTCTTAATGCTGAGCACCAAGTGAGGCAGTTGCTAGTAACATATTTATAAGTCATTGGTTTAACTCGACCCAGGTTTAAACCCACGACCTCCTGCATCCGAGGTGGAAGCTCTAACCATTTAAGCCACCAGAGTGGTTGTAATATTTATTCTTGAAATATGTTTAAAAACTATGTAATAAAATATTTAAATATTTATTTCTTATTCCTTATTTATTTATTTATTTATTATTTAAGCAATGTATTATATTTGTAACCAGTTTGATTATGGATTGCTGAAAAAGAGTGAATCAATATATTTTGCTTAAGAATGTTGCATAGAACTATGTGTAAAAAATAGTTAGTCACTGAAGAAAATTCTCATATTTTCACAATAATGAAGGTTACAATTAGCTGTTCAGTGATGTCTAAGGAAACATTCAGACATAGGAATAGCTTGACCTAGGAAAGATCTAATGTGACCATTGTAAAAAATTCTCAGATACGAATTATACGACAAATTGTTGCCTGTTGTCTTAAACAGAGTCATTTCATGAAAAGTATATTTGAAATGTATTAAAGATCTAAAGGGATTATTACTATCCGCCAAAGTGTTATGTATCACAGTTACGATGATTTTTCCAAGTTGTTGCATGATGCCTGCATGCCATTTTTGGAAATTTACTCATTTAAAGGTATGAAAGGGATTTGTTGCTGAGAAAAAATATTTAGAAGATATAGAAGATCAAAAGGGATTTTCACTAGTGGCCTATAGAATTATATTTCACTGTTAAGGAGGTTATTCCAAGTTGTTGCAGTTTGCTTTCATGTAATATTTTGCAATTTAGTCCTAAAAAGACCATTTTAAATGCAGGAAAGGTTGGGGGGGGGGGGAGTGTCTTGCATTAAACAAATAAAAATGAATGTTTGGAAGATATTAATGGCTTAAAAATCTTGTTACTATTGGCCCATAGAAGTTGTTGGGGTTATTCCAAGTTATTGCATGATGCTTGCATGTAATATTTTGTAATTTAGTCCTAGAACAATTGATTTAAAGGTTGGAAGGGTCTTGTTGGGAGATGTAGCACAAACAATCAATATTTGGAACATATTAAAAATCTCAAGGGACTGCTACTATTGTCCTGTAGGTTTATATCTCACAGCCTAAGGTGTTTATTCCAAGTTGTTGCATTATGCCTGCATGCCTTTTAGGGAATTTAGTCCTAAAATGACTATTTTCAAGGAGAGACATAGAGCAGAGATGTTGCATAACATGAATAGTAGGAAGATATTAAATGTCTAAAGTCAATTTTATTATTGCCCCATAGACTTGTATTTAACAGTTATGGGGGTTATTCCAATCTACTGTATGATGCATACATGCTATTTTATTATATGGTAGGACAGGTCTTCAAGCTGGGTGGTATAGAAAAAGTATTTTTAAGATACTAACGGTCTGTAGGTGTTGCTACTATTGTCCAAAGGAGTTATGTTTCACTGTGGGGGTTATACCATATTAAAGTTCTATAGGTGCTGTTTATATTGCTCTAAAAAGTTGTTTTTCACTAATGTGGTCATTCCATTTTAAAACTCTATTAGTGGTATTACTGTTGCCCCATTGACTTAGAGTTCACTATGGAGTTTATTCCATATTAAAGGTCTGTAGGTGCTATTAATATTGCCCAAAGACTTATATTTCACTATGGAGGTTATTCCAAGTTGAGGCATGCCATTTTTTAAACTTTAGTCCAAGACAAACTTAAATGTAGGAAAGGTTTTGAATGGTGTTGTTGCATAAAAGGGATATTTGGAATGATATTAAAAATCTCAAGGAACTGTTACTATTGCCCAGTAGGGTTATATTACACTGCTATGGGGGTTATTCCAAGTTGTTACATGATGCTTGCATGATATTTTTGGGGGAATTTGGTCTTAGAAAGACTGTTCATGTAAACAACACATCATAAATACTGCTTGCAGGTGGCAACAAAGTTGTCAAGAAATAGATAGTAAGACCAAAATGTAACTTAGAAGTTATAATATAAATATTTATTCCTCATTTGTCAAAACTGCTTTAAATAGTAAATGTTTGCATTATCATGTTTGCATGGTAAAATGTGACTGACCTGGACTACATAAAAGGAATTTACAGGGGTCAAGCTAGACTTAAATTTTAGGGAGAAGTGACTTCTCCTTTTGGTCAGAACAGGGAGAAGTGGGAGCTAAACCGGGAGAAGTGGAAGCTAAGCAGGGAGAAGTGAGACCAAAGCAAGAAACATGATATATATATAGATAGATAGATAGATAGATAGCTCCATTATCTTATTTATGAGCTCTATTTCACAGTATGCTTTTAACAGTTTTAAGCAATGTCTTATTTTCAAGTTGAAAAATATGTGTTACATATGTTTATTATCAACACATTTTGTACGTGTATAAAAATTATTATATTCATACCCATTCTATTCATACTTGTAGTATATGTGTGTTTGGATTGAGGTAAATGCTGTGTGTTTTAGCCATATGACTTAAAAAACACAGCAGAAACTATACATTGTAATTAATTTTAACTGATAGCAGTAACAAGATTAGAGTCTTGTAATTGCAAGTTGGTAAAAATGCTTAATAAACTACCACTTAATTATTTTATTTTCTACAAGTTTTTTGTAAAATTGCAGTCAAAAAGATTTCTAGCATTCTTTTGAAACAACCCCTAATACATGTACATAGGAATAAATGCACAAGGGACTTCAAACCATACTCTTCGTCCTTATTTCATTGTTCCCGATAAAACATTACTGTAAATAATTCATAGTCAGCACACTGAAGCACTAAAGTCAATATATAACTAAACTGGGCCCTTTCTCCCCCAACTGAAACATCCAAGAACACGTATTACTATTACACCATGCGAATGCATCTATTTTTGGAAAGAGGGCTTTTCTTAATATAACTACTCACTTTTTTGCTCGTAACGGCTGCAAAAATTCATTAATAGGACTGAATATTTATGGCTGTATTATTTGTCTACCTACTGGTAATAATGAGATGAATTGGTTAAATAGTATTTGCTTTACTGCTATAAATATCTTTCAAATTTCACGAAAATAAATTATGGTATGTCAGAAAACAACCTTGACCTGGGAGCATTGTTTCAAATTCCACAACATAGATTGTCACATATTTCTGACCTACATTATTAAATATTTAGGCTAAATCTCCTATCACATAATATTTAAACTTTGTTTTTATTATCTTATATATTTTCCTGAATCTATTTGCCCAGTTATTTACGAATACAGACAGTTTAATGAAGTGGTATATCATATACGCAGCGATGTCTGCCATTACAAGTTCATTTACGGTTTCAAACTGATTTTATAAAGAAAATATGCAAATATGGTCATTAAAATCTCCATTTATAAAGAATAAAATAATTAGAAAACGCTCTTCACCGATCATATTTTTTAAAAGCAAATTACTATTTGCATATTGATGTTTAAATTTCAAAACAGAATTTGGTATATTTTCATCATAGTACAGTAGGCCCAACTTCATGAAGCAATGATATCTTGCTCTGGAAAGGGTTAATGGTCAGTTAGCTATTAAAACTTGCATGTGAATGTGCAAGAATTTCTTTGTCGCCCTAAGCTGATTGGTATCAACACCACATAAATACATTTCGCCTTGGGTTACAACAGTGCCAGAACTTACTGGCTACAGAGAGGGGGCATCTCAGAAGTCATAATCTACAGCCATTTTACGTCCGAAAAATCAGAGGGCGAAGTCGTTTTCGCTTTCCTAATAGAAGAAGGCGAAGTTTACATTTCTCAGGCGACTTTTTCGCCCACTTCGCCTGGTAGCGTGACCCCTGAATTACATACTTTATAAACATCATAGACAAATTCATCAGTGGCAAGTTATGTAAAGAAGGACTGTGGTGCATATAAAGGCTAAATAAAGGTGATTACATACTCTAGTGAGATTTCAGGATACAAAATAGCAGGTAAAGTATTACAAACTAAATATGAACTTCTTGTCAATAAAAGATCTTGCACAGAGGTCCAGGAGATTTGAATATGTTACCCGGATAGCCCACATTAAATAAAAAATTTCTCCAAGTGCTTCATCTAAAGTTCTACTAAACACAACTAGACCTAACAAAGCCACACAAAGCCTGACAGAGTCATGTGAAGTCAACAAAGAAAAGAGTACAATGTATTTGTATTGTAAATTATATTGAAATTATATTGATGAATAAAAGTCAGACCAAATGAATTTGAAATGATCATTTTTATTTTAAAATTGTTTGATAAAACATGCATAAAAATAACATATCTGTTTTTCTCATCAAGTGACCAAATATATATTGACAACCATTTGACATTCTTCAGTATGAATCGTCAACTGCTGTTTTAAATGTCCACTGATTAAACATTTCATCACACACTTCACATTTGAATGTTTTTTTTCCAGTATCAATCCTCATGTGCAGTTGTAAAACTCCACACTAAATAAACATTTAATCACACACTTCACACTAGAATGGTTTTTCTCCAGTATGAATCCTCATGTGCCGTTTTAAATCTCCACTCTGATTAAACATTTTATCACATACTTCACATTTGAATGGTTTTTCTCCAGTATGAATCCTCATGTGTTGTTTTAAATGTCCATTCTGATTAAACATTTTATCACACACTTCACACTTGAATGGTTTTTCACCAGTGTGAATTCTCATGTGCACTTTTAAATCTCCACTCTGATTAAACATTTTATCACACACTTCACACTTGAATCGTTTTTCACCAGTGTGAATTCTCATGTGCAGTTTTAAATCTCCAATCTGATTAAACATTTTATCACACACTTCACACTTGAATGGTTTCTCTCCAGTATGAATCCTCATGTGCAGTTTTAAATCTCCACTCCGATTAAATAGCTTAACACATACTTCACACTTGAATGGTTTTTCTCCAGTATGAATCCTCATGTGCTCTTTTAAATGTTGACTGTGATTAAACATTTTATCACACACTTCACACTTGAATGGTTTTTCTCCAGTATGAATCCTCATGTGAACTTTTAAATGTCCACTCCGATTAAACATTGTATCACACACTTCACACTTAAATGGTTTTTCTCCAGTATGAATCCTCGTGTGCTCTTTTAAATGTCCTCTCTGATTAAACATTTTATCACACATGTCACACTTAAATGGTTTTTCTCCAGTATGAATCCTCCTGTGCTGTTTTAAAGCTCCACTCTGATTAAACATTTGATCACACACTTCACACTTGAATGGTTTATCTCCAGTGTGAATCCGCGTGTGCCGTTTTAAATGTCCACTCTGATGAAACATTTGATCACATATTGCACACGTGTATGGTTTTTCACCAGTATGTATCATCATGTGCGTGTTTAAATGTCCACTATTAGTAAATTTTGTACCACACACTTGACAGTTAAATGCTTTTTCTTCAGTATCACTCCTCATGTGAGTTTTTAAAGGTCCACTCTGATTAAACTTGTTATCACTCATTCCACACATATATGGTATTTCTCCGATATGCATCTTCATGTTCAGTTTCAAATCTCCATTCTGATTAAACGTTCTATTTCACACTTCTATGGTTATTCACCAGTATCCATTCTCATGTGCCTTTTTAAATGTCCCTATCACTAAACTTTGCGTAGCACACTTCATAATTATTTGTTTTTTTCTCCAGTATGGACCACCTTTAAATTTCCACACTGACTAAACCTTTCATCACATACGACACACACAAATGGTTTCTCACCAGTATGTTTTTTCATGCGCAGTTTCAAACCTCACTCCTGTTCAACGTAACACACTACACACTTAAATGGTTTTATCCTGTATGTATCCCCAGTTTCAAATCTCCATTCTGATTAAACATTCTATCAAACAGTTCACACTTATATGAGTTTTCTCCATTATGCTTCTTCACGTATCGTTTTAATCTTCCACTCGGATTAACTGATATATCACACACTTCACCCTTAGGCCCTAAACGGTTTTTTCTTCAGTATCTAGCATTCTGTGCTTCTTCAGTGTTCAACGTAGATCAAACACATTTTTCACTAGCATACTCCATGTGCTCATTCAACTTATACTGTTACGTACAAGACTAGTCAATTTATAGTTGTAATGCGCCATGTTTGTACTGAGTTCTTGGAAATAGTCCATTTTCCATACAGGAGCAACGATCCTGGTCGGAATCATAATGTGCCAAAGGGGGGGGGGACATTTAAAGACAGTAGCCAAAATTAATGTAATCAGTATTACAGAGTAATGCGCAAATAATAATAATAATAATAATAATAATAATAATAATAATAATAATAATAATGATAATAACAACACTACTAACCACTAATATTAATAATAACAATAACAACACTACTACCAATAATAATAATAATAATAATAATAATAATAATTCTTGTCTAATGGGTCCCACATTGTATGTTTCAAAGCATGATTATATGATAAGGACAATTGTTTATTGGTAACATCCGCCATGTTCAACCTGAGTTCTGGAAGAGTCCATTTTTTTCAAGCACTGATCCAATTCGAAATCGTAGTGTTCCGCGTGTTAACATTGCCTGCATCGTCTTTAATTATCGTTCTATTTACATTTAAAGGCACAATAGTGCAGAGTGTCTGTAATTTTATGACTTTTACAGATCATGAAACTAATGAAATGTGTCCACTAAAAAGCTGAAATAATACACAAAAACATAATGGTTGTGAAGATTCAATTAGATAATTGTTAAATAAACGAGAAGAAATGAAATTTTTGGGGGTCCCGCTTTAATTGAAACTTGTAGGTCACGAACTGTTACGGAAACCACACGTAACCACAAAAACGGACACGTCATCTTCGTCCTGAGGGAGGGTTATGAGTTACATGGTTCTAATTTAAATATCTACTATAAACAGAAATGGCGGACGCACGAGAGAGTAAAAAACGTAAAGGTCGCCCGCGCTTTTCGCTTTCCGAAAAGAAGCATCGAAAAGCTGTCAGAGAAACGGAACGGGACTTATCAAGGATTCGTCTTGGGGACCAGTTTGTTCAAGTTCAATTGCCCACTGAACTTGGACACAAAGACACGGTGATCTCATTCAAGAACGCTCTTAAAACACACCTATTTCAACTGCAAGAACAGACTTAAAGACCTATTAATGTTTCCTTACCTTAAATATTTACAGCATGTTTTCTGTTTGTTAATTTCGTGGTGTTTGTTTTTATTTTTGTAATCATATCATTATATATGTTTTTTAAGTGTTGTCAATGTTCTAAAGCGCTTAGAGCTTCTAAGGATTAGGCGCTATACAAAGTCCTCATTATTATTATTATTATTATTATTATTATTATGGAAATTTGAAACTTGAAATGAGGATACATACTGGGGAAAGATCATTGACGTGTTTAGTGTGTGATAAAATGTTTAATAGGAGAGGATATTTGAAACTGCAGATGAGAAAACATACTGGAGAAAAACCACTTCAGCATAAAGCATGTGATAGAAGGATTAGTCACAAGGGAAATGTAAAGGTTGACATGAGGATACATACTGGGGAATAACCATAAAAGCTTGGAATATGTGATACAATATTTAAACAAAGTGAACATATTGCAATGCAAATCAGGATTCATACTGGAGGAAAACCATTTAACTTTGACGTGTGCGATAGAAAGTTCAGAAATTGTGGAACTTTAAAAGTACACATGAGGATGCATACGGACGAAAAACCATATCAGTTAAGTAACTTTCAGGATAAATGCAGATTGTTTCGAACTGAATTTCATCTCCGGCAATAAGGTTGACACGGGATACGTGTGAAATTGATTAATTTCATATTTTCTGGAGACGTATTCGCACTACTAGTATATGTTTTGAGAATGCAGCTGATTATTTATCAACATTCCCATCCATATATGGTCATTATAAACAAGTATGTTCCAGACTCATGCACCTTTAAAGAGTGTTGTTTAGGTCTATCAAAACCAGTGTCAAGAGAATCTGCGATAAGTATGCCATTTGCTAAGGCTACCACGTTAGCTTTTCGTCTCATTTTTAGTTATTATTCCTTTAATTGTTCTCCATAAAGATATAACTCATGTTAATGCAGGCAAGGTTGAGATTTGTTCATCCATGTATTCTTTTGTTATGGGATCAGCCTACTTTTTGATATACCCAAACATATCACCAGAGTCTATGATTCCTCCAATGTCTCTAATCACGTCAAGATTATTTGCAATAGCTCCTCTCAACCTGATCGCGATGTTTCATGAAATGAAACACTAATTTTTAGGAAAGAGAATATGTCAATGGGTAAATTTAACTTAGGCTGAGGAATAAGCCCCTGCCCCCGTGATGATATTGAATTTCTGTTTAAGGGGTGATATCGCCTGTTCATTAAAAGCTGCAAAAATCTGCAGAAAAGCTTGCCTGCACACATTGGTGAACATTTTATACACTTACCGGTATCTCTAGGTGCTGTGGAACTACCGTCGGCTGAAAGGTTCTTATATTTCCGGAGCTAATCCTTTGATTGGTGACTTGTAAAGTCCACGTGGAATAGCACAACCATTTGTCCTGTGTCCATTTTGAATTTGGCGCTAGATATGGCTGTTACCTAATACCAATATGTGTCTAAAGTGTACGAAGGATTGTTCCGGGAAGATCTGCAAGCGGCAAAATATCTCAGTTTAATGAACAGGTGACATCACACCCACATATCGTTCATCAGTATCAACACAGATGTGGTGGGGTGATTTAACGGACAAAATTTAACTCATTTTGTGATGGTCAGTTTATTGGGTATAAGTTGTTTCATCATTTACCAGCTTATTGATGGAACGACTCTCAGATCCAAAGAGAGACAGAAAGACACCGTTCTGGCCTACTTAAAGGCGGAAGTGTCACTCTTACGATGTAGGTGTTACATCACTAGTATTAACGAAGAAATACTTGGATCGAACTGGAAGACAAGGAAGTCAGGGTCTAAGTCTGCAGTACAGCAAACCTTTATTAAAATCAAACACCTCTACACTAGATATCGAAGAAAAATTAAACATAAATGATTTAAAATATATAATAAAAATATTATATTTAATTAGAGCTAACCAACTACACACACTTTTTTAATTTCTGTATTTCAGAATTGGAAGACAAATAAATTACCAATAATGCAAAAAAGCTTAAGAATACAATGCTACAAACTAATACTAAAGTTATTTTCCATTAAGGTCTTTTTTTAATGACTATTCTAAAAACTAAAATATTCCTGTAATTTCAAAGGTATTTTGTTTCGAAATAAATAATTTTGCAGCATGAAGTTGGTAGTAAACCATTTCTACAAAAACACAACTTAATGTTATAAACTAAAACAAATTCTAAATAAATTTAAACTAACCGATACACACTATATTAAAACATGATACCATTTAATTTTGTTGGAGAATGTTTTTATGTGACCCTACTATTCTTTTTTCTGCGCGTTTTGCTTCTCCAAGCTGGATTTTAACTGCTTAACGTGAAACAAACTTTTCTTGTGAAAAATACCACAATCGGAAAAGAAATTGGTCCCATAAAATGAAATACCCAGTCCCATACAGTACACGTACATTCAGAACTGAGGTAGTTGATAGCTGTGTATATGTATATTGAGTCTCCTAACATGGCCACTACTGCTTAAGACCAAACACGTGGTTCGCATTTCAGTGTGAATACAGTTTTCTCTTTTTTGTTCTTTATGTTTTATAAACAGAAGCTGCTGCTATCTGGAATTTAATTGTACATACCTCAGACGATTTATTTTCAGGCTTAAACTCTATGATACATTTACACTGTTCAAGAGAAGGTTAAAAAGGTGGGCCTCTGATCAAGTCAGCGCGCAAATTTTCTAATTGTACAACATATACAAGACTTTTAAAATTAATTTATATTGTCCATATATATAATCAAAATAAGGATCAATGAATAGTGAAATGATATTTGACTATTAATCGCTCATGCCTCAAACATTCCATTCGTGGACTTCATTGATTGGCTCTTCAAAAATCACTAAATAATGCCGATCAGTCGCTCCAAGGTGGAGATGCAACCAGCGTGCCGGCGTAGACGTGGTGGTAATTTGATAGTCAAGAAGATGGTTTTGCAAAAACCCATGCTACAATGTGAAACGAACAAATCTGATTCTTTTATCTTTGTTTTCACCATAAAACAATTAGCCAAATGTTATCTTCATACAAGTTGTTGTTGTAGGGTTTAACGCCATTTTTTCAGCACAAGATAGGCTATACATGGCGGCCAGTATAAATGGTGGAGAAAGAACCTGGGGAAACCCCGGAAAGAACCTCCCTCCCACGAGAAGCTACTGGCAAGCTTTCTTACATACCCACATTGGACGAACCTGACACTCGATCCAAATCAGACAGAGGTGAGATGGCAATGATCCGAAACGGTGAGCAATTTAGACCACTCGGCTACTCGGGCCCCTTCATACAAGTAATTACATGTAAAAATGTAGATGAAGAAGTTAGAATATAGTAAGAAGTGCACAAACAGACATGTACATTATATTGATAGATAAATGGATTCGTATAAAAGGGTCTGGAAAGAGATTTTTAAGTGACACAGAGAGAGTGAGAGATTTTGGTAAAATACCTGAACTGAAAACTTAAACGACCAACAAAAGAACTTTGTGAATTTAAATTTTAATCATGGTTTAATACAATGATTTTTCTTTATCAGCATTTCCAATTAAGATCAAATGAAAACTTCTTTTTATTAATTATATTGTTTTTCCAGCAGTTTGTATTGATTTCCTGCAATTATCACATAAATATCGCATCATAAATACTGCATGTGTGTGGCATCAAGGTTGCAAAGTTCATAATAGTAAGATTGAAAAGTAACTGAGAAGTTAAAATATAAATATTTATTCATTATTTGTCAAAACAGCTTTAAATAGTGAATATTTGAATTATCACATCTACATGGTAAAGTGTGACTGACCTTGGCTATGCATACAAACACTAAATAAAGGTGATTACATATTATGATGAGATTTCAGGATATAAAATTGCAGAATATAAAGCACTACAAACTAAATATGACTCCTTGTGGTAAAAGAGCTTCCACTGTGCTACAGTAGATTTGTATATATTTTAGCCAGAGTGCCCACATCAAATAAAAAATGTTGCATCTCACTCTTTCATGTTATTTTTCTTTTACTTGCCAATGGACAAGTAACTTGAGCTTACCCAAGCCAAAACTATGCTTTTCTCAGGATTCGAACAAATGAACTTGTAACTACCTGAACATGTACACTCTGATGAGACAGTTCTTCATAAAACTTCACAATCGAATGATTGTTTTCCTGTGTGAAACATCTGGAGACTTCTACCTATAGCAGACATTTTATCATAAACGTGATGTTCTAATTTCTGGCTGCAGTATATATCTTCATATGTATCTTATAGTTTCCACTATGACTAAGCATCAGATCGCATATGTAACACTTAATTATTTTCTACATTACGTTTCCTCTTGTGCAATTTTAAATCTCCACTCTGACTAAACGTGTCTGCATATACTTCATACTCAAATGGTTTTTTATCCAGTATGGGACCTCACTTCACCCTTGAATGTTTTTTTTTTTTTTTTCCAGTATAGGTCATGTCTAGTCATTTTTCTCCAACATAGGTCCTAATGAGCCTCTTAAAGATCCAGTCCTATTTCACCTTCGATCACATATATCACATATCTACACTTTTGTCCATCGGCATACTCGTGTGCACCTTGACAGATCAATTACAACTCAGCATGATTTAACATCATACTTCACACTTCAATGTTTTTTGCCTGCATGTATCCTTATGTGCTTCCACTGACATCCACTCCTAAGACCCTTCCATCACCTTATACTCAAATACTTTTCTCCGTTATTCATCATAAAGTACTTTATGAGACGTCCCAGAGAGTAAACCTTTTATTGCATAATTTACAAACAAATGGTTTTTCTCCAGTATGTATCATAATGTTCTCTTTTAGATTTCCCCTGTGAGTAAATCTACTATGACACACTTCACACTCACATGATTTTTCTCCATGTGTTCTTAGCTCCACTCTCATTAAACATTTTATCAACACTTTACACTTAAATGGTTTATCTCTTGCATGCATCCTTCTGTGCAGTTTAAAATCTCCACTCATACAACACATTTTATCACACACTTCACACTTATATAGTCTTTCCCCAGTATTTTTCCCCATGAACAGTCTTAAATCTCCACTCTGATTAAACATTTTAGCACATACTTCACACTTATATGGTTTTTCTCCATAATGAATCCTCATGTGCAGTTTAAATTTCCACTCTGATTAAACATTTTAGCACACATTTTACACTTATATGATTTTTCTCCAGTATGTATCCTCGTGTATAGTTTTAAATCTCTATTCTGATTAAACATTTTATCACAGAATTCACGCTTATATGGTTTTTCTCTTGTACAATGCTTTTACGAAACTAAAATACTGCAATACTTACCATTTGAAAAGAGGCAATTGTCGCCTGAATATTCTGTTCAAAATAACATTAATTTTCGATACACGGGATAAACCTAGCAGCAGGCAGGGTGAACAGACCACTTTGTACGTGACCTTATTTTACAAAAAATAAAGGTTCCTACAGAAGCTGAAAAATAATGTCAATAACGTTAAACCAAATCTCCTAACTTTTATTATTACCGTATAGTTTGAAAAACGAATAATAAATCGTTTGGGTTAGCTCATTTTTATTATTTTATTTTTGACTTTTTGTTTTTTATGTTATAATGCGTTTAGTTTACTCGCCGGATCACTCAATTTTTGTCGGCCACCCTGCCTGCTGCTATAATTAACCAAATATTTTATCCAGACCTATACGATATCTGGATCTTGGATCATGTAAATTTATTGTAATAAATCCGAACGGAACAGCTTGTGCTTTTGAAAAGAAGTTTTTAAACTTAATCATGTCCATATCCCCTGAACACCAAGTATAATAAATATTCTGTAAAGTATAATTATCTACTCCATTAACTACAACCAAAATATTGCAGTTGTCTCTGATCACTTTAGGTATTTGTGTATATCGTTGTGTAACATAAATCACGTCTGTATTCTTGTGTCTACCTCGAGAAAATATTCTAGCTGGATTTGTTTGTCTGTCCAACATAACATCATCGTACACCACTAAATTATTAATAAATCCCTCTAGGTCATCTGCAGATGGGGCTTCATCAATATCGGTGATAAAATCAACCACATCATCACCATCTTCATTCAGCAATTTTGCATTTTCATTAAAATCTTTAAGTACTTCGTAACATTGTTGATCCTCTACAGATGGTGCTACTAAATACAATTTACTCCATTTTAACCATCGCATTATTAAATTTAATAATAATTGTGTTTTACCTGATCCAGATGGACCTATTATAATCATCCTTATCGAATTTGGTAATGCTGGATGATGCTTCACTGGCTCCTGTTTTCGTGTCGCCGAAAAGTCAATTATATCCATATAATAAATAATATGGATCTATATTGTGTTTGATGTAGAGCATCTACACCCACTGCTGAATTAACTACAATAACAACAAAAAATAAACGACGTGCTCTGACAGGCAAATGTGTAAAATGTGGCACGAAGAAATACAAATTTGTCAAAACAAAGACAGGTGGAGATATAGCCGCTTTATTAGGAAAATTACCAGGAACTCCGTGGGCTAAATACCCCGGTGAGAAACATATTCCTGGATATAATTATTGCGGTCCTGGAACTCGACTTGATATCCGACTTGATAATCAAGATCAACCAAGATCAGGAGAGTATCCAATAAATAAGATTGATAAAGCGTGTCATGTTCATGACGTTGCGTATAAAAGTAAAGATTTACAACAAAGGCATCTCGCAGATGTAAAATTGATTCATGCATTAAATTCTATACCTAATAAATCTGTCAGAGATAAATTAGCTAGTTTTCTAGTAAAATCTGCCATGAAAGGTAAAATAATGTTAGGGGCTGGTAATTAATTATATAAATATTGTAATGGAATCCATTTATTATAGCCCAAGAGGATATTGGAGAGGCAGATCAGCTATTAGTAAATTATCTGAAGCAGCAAAAGTCTCACATTCTGTTGCTGCAGCGTGGTTAGCACGACAGGCAATATGGCAAATTTATCTACCACCACCTAAAAAAAATTCAATATGCACATTTTGATGTCAGCGTCCCTAATGAGGTTCATCAAGCAGATATTTTATTTTTACCACACGAAACCATTAAAATTGGTAAACGTCAATCACGCACATACAAATACGCATTAACTGTCGTTGACGTTGCAAGTAGATATAAAGAAGCTGAACCATTATCAACAAAGACAGCGTCTGAAGTTGCATCTGCGTTTGAACGAATTTATCAGCGAGGACCTTTGCGATGGCCACAGTTATTACAGGTTGATCCTGGCAAAGAATTTCTTGGTGCAGTATTATCGTTGATGAAGAAACATAACGTTAAAATCAGACGAGGACATACTGAAATTCATCGTGATCAGGCAATCGTTGAACGATTTAATCGAACACTTGCCGAGAGGTTATTTGGATACCAATATGCAAAGGAAATATCTACTAACTTTATGTCCGGTGAGAGATCTCGTGAATGGGTTGCAAGATTACCAAGTGTGATAGCTGCGTTAAATAACGAAATTACTCGTTCAACTTCCATGAAACCTTCTAATGCGATTACAAAAAAATATATACCCCGTAGCGATGACAGACAACAACCTCAACCAGTATTAGGTAATGTAACTGTAAGATATTTATATGAACCTGGTGAACTTGAAGGTGGTAAAAAAAAGAGGAACCGATCTTATCTGGAGTGTGACTACACATACAATTTCTACTGTTGTTAGATCCACTGGTAGACCTCCAATCTACAGACTGGATTCTACAGCTCCTCAACGTGGATTTGTACGTGAACAATCACAAGTAATTCCTAAAGACACACAATTACCACCACATACAATTACATAACCAGAACCTCTACGTCGATTGCATTCAAGACAGGTCAGCATCACATTATCACGCGTATGACCAAGATCACTATTAATTCTGTCTACGGGAAATTGTCTTGGATTATTATTCGAATATTGCCATAACATATTACAGTTACAGCTTGCACAACTATTATTCTGTCGTTGTTTTAGTGTTATAATAAATTCAGTATCAATATCAAAGTCACGATTATTTTTTTTGTCACATTGCTTATAACCAGATAGTTTTTTCTTATTACGTCATTACTAACAGTTTGATTATTATTTTCTGTAAAATTCATAATAACCCTATGTAGCTGAGATATTCTTCTGACTCTAGAAACTGCGAGATAGACTAAATTTGACCATTCGATCCGATCATCTATAACCCAGATATTTGTATCAGAAATAGTTAACCCCTGTGACGAGTGAATCGTTATAGCGTATCCTAACGTCCACGGTGATTTATTCATACTCAGCGGATTTTCAACAACATTAATATCGACTAAAATAATATCATTCAAGACGATATTCTGTATTCCACCACCAGGAATTTCAACATCAATATTCTGTCGTCGAGTATCTGGGGGGCGATAACACAAAGGTACAGGTAGATCTGAAAACTTTTCTTTATGTAACAGAAATAATTTCTCCTGTAGTTGATCACGAACTATTTTTCTACTTGCAACTATTAAATCAGCGGGATTCCATAAACTCAGAAAATCATTCATAGAAGTCTCTGGAATTACTCCTCGCATTATTTCACATTGTACTCTGTCTGGTTGTAGTCTGATTAATCTTTTAAATTCTTTCAGCGGTTCGTCAATAGCTCTATGGTCATTATTTATTTCTTCATAATAATCTACGTTATTCTTCAGCCATTCATGTGGAGACTGTCCAGTAAAGGGTGGTGGTTGACCATGATCACCACACATTATTACAGCAGTATTCTTTGTCAATAACCAATCAAGAAATGTTTTTAATATTTCTAACGGCACCGTGTCTACCTCGTCCCACATAATATATTTAG
>JAECUM010034013.1:0-39447 GCA_016617855.1 Megalonaias nervosa
AAAGAACAAGGTCTTACAGCATAGTCTGTTATCTTATAGTTCGTGGTGTTCTTCACCTGGTCAAAACTAAAAAGTTCTTTATAAGTGATCAACATATATAAGGGAAGTGGAATTCAGCAATAGCCGTTCAATAAAATCACAGCAACATGACGGAAATCATGTTACGTTTCAAGTAACAGTCAGTAAGATGTCTCTTGCTATACGCTTTCGGTATAGACTATTATTTTTTCGCTAGATAAATAATTTGTCCAGCGGAACAAAAAGCAGTATCAACTATCTTTACCATGTAACAGGTAGGTCGGCGTTTAGAGTTGCAAGAATGAAGCTTTTAAAGACGTTGTTTAAGATATTAATAGGTCTGTAGGTCTACCATGAATATTTGTGGTTATCTATATCGGCTGGAACTATCACGATTCACAAAGGTGTAAAGGGTACGTAGGTCATTAAACAGATAGTCTGCGGGTTTTGAAATCCCAAAAGTTATACATTTCCTTGATCACATCAGTAGCAGAAAAATTTCTCCTGTTATTGACCATTATTTGAGTTTATTAGGGTCTTTGCCAATTTTAAATATTGATGGACGTTGCAAACAAATACAATTGAGGAAATTGATACAATTCAGCCTCTGAGATGAAGACTGAAAAATAATAGATTTCAACGATATGCCTGTAACACATGTTTACCATGTAAATTTTATAGCGTTGATAGTGCACAGGATAATGGGAGAAATAACTCTTAGATGTCTTGTTAACTTCGTATCTTAATTTTTTTTAAAACACAGAGGAGAGAGAGAGAGAGAGAGAGAGAGAGAGAGAGAGAGAGAGAGAGAGATCCCACACATGGTCAAGAAAAACATAGACTTTAATCTAAAACATAACAATATTACCAGATCTAGCAGATCTCGAACCAAACATTTCAAAGTAGCTAATATAAACTTTTGCAAAAATGAGTTGATACTCAAATATTTAAGAGTGGATGTGTATAATTTAAAATATAACAAGACGTGGAGGGAACTGACCATACATTATCAGTTATGGAAGAGGTTGGTACTGAACAAGCTAACGCAAAAGAAAACCCTACAGATGAGAAAAGGTAGACGAGGCAGAAGCAAAGAATGGTTGATATAGATATTCGAAAATTGATCTTATGCTATGCTATGCAACCCCTGGCAACAGTAAGAAAAAAACCCATACGTTTGATTTACGATTAGACAATATATAAGACCAATCGGTACACGCTGAGACTGACGCGCAGAAGATAACGAATTTTCGGGAAGACTGTGACATTGTACAATTACAGATATTATTGAACACTAAAATCTAACAGAGCGATCAAGATATCAAAAGATAATAGTATGATCACAATAATTAATGAACTTAACGACTAGAAAACACTAACATAATGTTAGAGTAAACGAAATATAGTGACTTAACAGAGATCTCCAGAAAGATCACGAAGTGTGTGTGTGTGTGTGTGTGTGTGTGTGTGTGTGTGTGTGTGTGTGTGTGTGATTTCGAGTTTTAACGTAGCTTTAACAATTTTTCAGTCATATCGCTACGATGTCTGCAATGTGACAGTTTATAGTGATGTCAAGCACTGGGGCCTCATGCCGCAGACATGTGGCATGATGTCCCACCCAGTCACTTATCCTGACACCAGGCCTACCAGTCCTAACACTAACCTCCTAATGCTGAGTGCCAGGCGAGGCAGATGTTAGTACCATTTTTAAAGTCTTTGGTATGACCCGGCCGGGGTTCGAACCCGCGACCTCCCGCATCAAGAAGTAGAGGGTGTACAAAATGATGAATGTGCATAATATCAGGATTAGAAGAATGAAAACAACTTAAAAGGTATATATTGCCGATTTAAATATAACGATTAAATTGAATAATGATGTTATATTCACCGAGGATTAGAACAAATTACAAACTGACTCGACCCCTCTAGACAGATAAAAAATAGCACGTTGATCGAGAACTGGACAATAATATCGGCGTAATACAGTGTCGTTTGGACGAAATATTTAATAGGAATGATGCGAATGGTAAGTTTTAAATGCACTGGAAAAAAGTTTTAAACAGCTAACGTGGATTAAAAGCTGAAGTGGATTTAACGAATCTCTCATTAAGCGATATCCTACTGAAAGGATGACTTTTTTCACATGAAATGACTACAACATATTTGTGACATACGAAAATTTGTGGTTATCTATATCGGCTGGAACTATCATGATTCATAAAGGTGCTTATGGGTGACAACAATATGAACGTTATGATGATGAAACAGGCAATACACAAAATACTAGTGCTAACTTATACATTTAGTGCTGTATAGAATGATGTTTAGAACACCACCTAACTTCGAGGTACTAACATATAACTGTCCACTGTATACTTGTGCTTCTCCTCACTATTCTGAACTTAACACGATAATATTTAAACAAAATCAAAGGAAATGATAGAAATTGGTAGTCTTAATAATGAACTGGAAAATATTTAGCTCCACTACAAAACAATTATTTCAAAATCATTTTCGCAATTGGTTAATTAGAGGGAGATGCTTTCTTGTAAGTCTACACGAGAGAGAGAGAGAGAGAGAGAGAGAGAGGGGGGGGTGTGTTCACTGGATATATATAGAGAATATTACATTTCATGGAGCCAATTAGCGAGGATTCGAGAACAACGTGTTTTATAAATCACTAACGTGTTCCTAACATCAACCGCATGTATCTAATAATTTACTGCGTGAATGTCTTGTTTTATTTAATGTTTTGTTTCTTCAATAAGTGCACGAACGGCGTCAAAAAACCCGACAATATTAGCATCATCTGATAACGACACGTTCCGATAGAAAGAAACTAGAGTTGAATAACACGAAGATCCTACACCTTGGAGCATTGTATGTTGTTCGCTGTAGTACTAGCGAGATAAGTCCAAGAGTTTGGGTGTCATGTAGAAGTCCACAGGGTTGAATCAATTGGACTGTTGAGGAAAAAGTGTTGTATAAGTGAATTACAATTTGTCCCAATTAGAGAGTAACGAATCTAGATTTTCTAGTGCCCCAGTAATGATGTGTGGGGACAAATAATTGGTATTGCTATTAAAATTATATCTATATAAAGTTTTAAGTTTCTAATGGAGTCAACGTGTCGAATATTAACAACAATATTGTTCCATTTTCGAATAACATAAGGGAGAAACTAAATAATCAGATCTAGAATGTATTCTTTGGACGTTATTTACATTACGGAACGTATAGTGGCACGTTGACAGCTGGGGGAACCGGAGATAAAAGGCAGTAAGGACATACTGTATTTGATATTTTGTAAATGAGGATCAGTATTTTCCTCCCCCTGGTTTGAAGGGTTTCTCATCTTCGGTGAAGAAGGAAAATGTATCCATTAGAAACGTAAGCATTAATATTTTTTTTACCACTGTTAATCATTGAATCGGGCTTAATTTGAGATGAACACAATAATATTGCACTGCAGCGGTTCTTAATTAACTAACTTGCAACAATGTATTTATTCCCTGATGAACATAAAAGAAACTCTAGATGTCGATAAAAGGTATGCACATTTATTTCAGACAGTCATGTTAAAATTTGAATAACAGCTCAAAGGTAAATTAGAGAATATATATAGTCTTTACATATTTTAAGATCTGTTCATTCTGGTGGAAAGAGAGATGGGGAGGGACGGAGAGAGAGAGAGAGAGAGAGAGAGAGAATGAAAATTAGATTGTATAATATGTATAAAAGTAGATACATTAACTATATGGGAAAAGAAAGAAGTTCAAAAGTGATATCGCTACTAGCGTCAGATCACGTATTCCCCACTGATACATTTCAATATAGCATAATGAAATATAAAATAAATTTGTTTCAGTTATAATATAATATTTTCAAAAACCACCTTTAACTTTAGATTATCGGGGAAGATGCTGCAAAACGTTGCTTCCTCTAAGCTGTGCAGTCTTCCTGCATTCTATCTTATTCCATTTCCCAACAACTTTTGCGGCAGCTCTTTTGAATTTACATGCTTGAGTGTTCAGTGCTGACTTTAGTATATAACTCACTTTTCATCTATGTAAAATATAACAATGATGTTAAACTATTTTATCAACATATGTAGCTCAGCTGAGTAAGAAGTGATCTTGAATAATTTTTTCTTTTCATTATTAAAACTATGGTCATAGCTTATTATATTAAATTTGTTATAAATAACTCAGTCTAGGTTGTAGTTGCGAATCTGAATGTGAAATAATGCTCTAATTTATTTCAAATTAACTTTTGTTGTCACCCTGCGTTCATGATATATTTGTATCTCAAAGAAATAATACATTACTCAAAATCTGTTGTACTTACCATTTTGGGTGTAAAATAATGATGCCAATCATTTAAATTTGACATCAGTTGAGTAGAACGCCCTTCAAACTATAAAAGACTGCTACGTAATTGGTAGATTCCAAAATGTTGACAGTATATCATGCTACTTAAACAACGTAACCAGTTTACAGTTTCTTAACGAGCATGACGGGAAATATCGTGGAATCGTTAGGGCGGAAATAACGATAGGATCATTTGTTAGTTTAGTTTAATGATCTTTCAGTACAGTGTGGATGGGTGCCTGCATTTACGCTTTATAAATATTTAAAATTGCCTTCTTTTCGATGTCCTATGTCGGCTCCGTTGTAGATGATCGTATTAATTACAACTGATATGTGCTTTGGGGCGTAATTATTGGCATTAACTGAAATAATAAGAGAGAATTTGAACTTATCAGTGGTATGTTTTGTTTTTGTTATCCTTTGTGGATGAGTAGTAGCCACTATAAGAAAGAGTTAACCAATTTAAAATTTATAAGTATGCTGGTACTATCTTTGTGTACACTACTGCATAAGGACAAAACATCTAGCTTAAGTGAAAGACACGGATAAATTGTTTCATATGGCATGTTTCATAACATCAAATAATATTATTAATTAAATGAAAAATGCAAACATAGTTAAACATTCAGCAAACATTAAGACATCAAGTGCACGAACAGATTTCAATTGAAAAACAAAACAACAAATAATAATAACATGTATTTAAGAGCATGTCCTTGAGCATTATATATACAGAGTAAAAAAATATTCCCATCCATTATACAAATATACTGCAAACCGTAACTAGCTGAAGCTAATGACATTTTATTAAATTCGGATTATACTGTATAGATAGTGTAAGGGAACTGATATCTTCAGTTCACTTCACCGTGTGCAATGGCTGGTTCAAGCGAAGTACATGTGATATAATAACTTTTAATATGAATAGTTTCTGTATAAAAGAGAAATGTCTATCTTGATATACAAACACGATGACTATATTCAACACCCAAAATATATCAGACAAGCAAAATTACCATAGAGCCTGCAATAATAACACAGGGCATCACGTGGGTCTGGATTTCCAGCATATCCAATAAAAGCAGGATCTGCAAATATAATTAGCAAATTGTAGTTCCGCGCTGTAACAGGCTAGTTTGGTGTATGCATATTAGATGCTCCAAAGAGACACGTGTGATAAGGAGGTGTTGTTTTACCACTGACATATATCTAAGAGTTTAAAATTATATTGTCCGTTATTCGCATTAATGGATGCAATGTTTGCTGTGATAGGATATCATGTTGTCACTGTTGTGGTTGTTGATATAATTATTACATTGGTTGCTGTTGTTGTAAATGTCATAATGATAGTAACTATCATCATCATTAAATGAACAATCAAACATAAAAAATACCAGAAACACGAAACACGTTAAAGAAATAATATCGGTAAATGATTAGTAATGATCCCAGAAGCATATATATGCATAAACTGTAAATAGTGTCAATCGTGCAATGTGTTTGTGGTTGTTCTTATTTCCACTCAAGAAAAGTTGAATTTGAAATCTGACTAAAATGGAATGGAAGCTACGTGTTTGCTAAAGAAGCCACCTCGGACACAAACTTGGCATATGTTCCGCAAAGAATTTTTGGCCAAGTTTGATTAATAGATTTTTATTTACGTTGAGACTATTTACACATGGTTGATATGGAAGTCAGGCCATATAGAATTGATTTATTAACTAACTAACTTCGATGATCAAATATATGCACGCAGTTAGCATATTTATGTAAAACATGCTATTTTAATACACACCTTATGCCTATTAAACAATATTCCTTCTATTTTGTCCACAAGGAAAGTAACACTGAACGTTATCAAATTCTTAACGTTTAAGTTGCCATAACAATTTGAACAATCTTCAGTTTCATACATGACGGAACTGTAAGCTCAGAACACTCAAAATTGTACGCTGATGTATTGATATGCACAATATTTTACTGCGGAAAGAAGTTGTTCTGAACATACCTTTCCGTTTGGGTGAAATCCGAGAGTTTTCGAACGCTAACGGGAACTTCCCTACTTTCTCTTTGTTCGAAATCGGCCATCAAGTGTCCAGTTTTCACCAATATTTCATGAATTGAACTAGGAGTGTTGAACTGTTTTGAAAACTGATCCATTATTGATTACATCGTGCGAAAGTTTTACATTTTGGGACGAAAATAGGGCAAGCTTTCAGGGTTGGAAATACCGAGTCGGAGGATTTGTGTCTTCCTTTTTGTCCCCAAACCTCTGTCCAGTGGCCGATAATTTTCATTTCATTTGAAATAAATCCTCGTGCTTCCGTGAACAGTCAATTCCAACCTTGTATCACAGCCACGTTACATTATGTCATGAGCAGTAGGGTAGAGGAGTTCATGATGTTTATGGTTTGCCGGGTTTATAGAAGCGATTATTTCAAAAGTAGATTGCGATAATTAAAATGTAATTACAAAACTAGTTTTACATCATACTATTATGTAACAGGATGAGGAGTTTTGAATATGCATGTAATATAATTGTACGAGAATACAAATGTAATTGATTAAGAAGGAGAAGAAAACATATTGGACCTGTTTATAATATGGGGGACCAAAAAAAGTACTACCAAATTATAACTGACTTGAACTGTTTTCCGAAACTGAAGAGTAGTTGTCTGTGAAGCACAGTAATAGCCAGCACATTATGAATATGAAGTTTATGTCTGAGTTCATAGGTATGGCGTTATTATATTCTATTAGCCAGCACATTATGAAGTTAATGAATGAGTTCATATGCATGACGTTATTATATTCTATTAACTAATACGTTGTGAAGTTTATGTTTGAGTGCATAGGTATGACGTAAATATATTCTATTAGCCAGCACAATATGAAGTTCATATATGAGTTCATAGGTATGACGTGAGAATATTATGTTTAATACATTACCAGGAGAAGCGAGAAAATGTATTGATTTACCACAGAATCTGTGAAAACATGGAAGATCAGGATATCTGTTACAATAGTAGCACAGAAGATACAACATAAGATGAGAAGACGGTTCAAAAGGAACAGGATCACTGCCATACCCGTATCCTCCATACGCTGAAATAAATTATTACTGACGTTTCTGGAGGCAATCTGTATTTTCATGCATGCAATTGCGGTTGTATGTGTGCAAATAAACTTAAATAGTTGACAATATTTATTTTGATTTGAATGAATAGCCGTTAAATAAATGTTTAAATTGCTTAAATATATTTGCTGTTATAAATTTATTTGTTCATCGAGTATCAAATAATTATCTAAAAAGGGCTGAATATGCAATTCACAACCGTATTACTTTATACTTTGAAAAGACCTGGTTATATTTATACCTGTTAAAAGTTATCTCTTAGTCTTTCTATCTACCTGCTTATATATATATATATATATATATATATATATATATATATATATATATATATATATATATATATATATATATATATATATATATCTTGGTTTAGTTCTAATAAAGGAGTGTACATACTTACCTTTACTTTTACGGATTTTATCGGCAGGTATAACACGCTGCAAATGTATGAACAACATCAGTGCAATCATGCTATAAAACATGTTGAAAGTCATATCGATGCCTTTTCAAAATGCCGAGACCATATTCTGAAGATGCAAGAAGCAATGTTCTCTCTAAGTTTTGCCCGTAATTAGCACACTGTCGAACTTATTTATATACCAATTGTACTACTCGGAATATCCAACGAACCGTATGATTCTCGTGTGTACATTTATGTCATTTTCTACTTTCACGATTGATTTATGTCCACCTCAGTCAAGTCTTGACTTAAATGTTTTGTTTTCTTAATACAAATAGCCTTTTAGGCAATACATAGCAACGCTTCCATTTGTTTTGTATATCACGTTTATTTTCCCGGAATACAGCGATACATTATCTCGGACTATATTCTATTGATATTAAATAATTACAACGTATTACAGCAACAAAGACTTTGCAAAAGGTTATGAAGAAGGACTAATTTTATAGCCAAGACTTTAATTGTCCATATCACCATTAGTTAATACGGCATTAAATATATTTGTACACTGCAATGCATTGGTGATTACAACGACTTAAATATATTACCCCACTTATTTTTATAGGCGACGATAGTTTAATACTTTCCTTGGAAATTATTCAAATATCCAGTTCCGACACATGCAAAACTATTTTGCTGTCAAATTCTTTTTATTTTCATTTTTGATTTATTTTATTTAAATTTTTACGTTATTTCTTAATTTAATAATGTCAATTACAATGTTTAGTTTAAACATATTTTTATTTCTCAATTGTGCGGAGAACATTTACAATCGAAAATTAAATAAAATGTGCATTCAATGCAAAATGAAGAACAAAGGATTAGAAACGAAGACAACAACTTCTCCTTTAAATATATAGTACAGACAAGAGCAGAGTTAATTATGTCATAATATAATAGCTGAAAAAGCGCATGCAAAATATGTCAAAGTTTGCATTAAGTTTATTTATCCACTAAAATAAGCGCGCAATAAACTGACAACGAACAGAGCAAAACTAGTTCCTAACTAGCCTGAGTTGATTTTCGACTCTAAATTAGTCTTTTTCAAGGACAAATAAACAACACAGACAAGACAAAAAAAACCCCCAAAAACAACAACAACAAACAGATAATCGTTGAGGTTACAGAACTTTACAAGACTATTTTAACAGGAATAAAAGCTTGAATTTTTTTATGTCTCAACTAGTTTACTTCAACTTGAGGCTGATGCTGAAAAATATTTTATATTGACCTAGAATTCGATGAGCCATATCACCATCTGTTATTGTATATAAATGTGTGTAACCGCAAATTATATTCCGCATATTTCATTGTTATAGTAGTAATTATAGGTTATTACGTGACTAATAAGCAAATTTAGAGAATTACGTAAAGGAAAATGTTCCGGCTGGAAAAATATGTTTTTATTTGTGCGTGGATGTTTTTATCTTAGCGGGTCTTCTTGGTTCAAACCGCTTGGTTTCAATGTTCTTAGGCGGCGCATCCAGTAACATTCCTTTATTTCCTGTTTTCGAACTCCAGCTGCGGTTGTGTGCAGCTGCAATAAGTGTTATATCACTAAAAGTGTGGCCACGGAAGGAGAAGTGTTCTGCGACTGGACATCTGTGCATCTTCTTTGTCATCCAGTCAGATCTGTGAAGGTTGATTCTTTTGTGTAGCTTTTCAGTTTATCCGACGTACTGAAGGCTATAGATCTTACATGTGATGACATAAATTACATTCTCTGTTTTGCACGTTTTGTTTGGACCATGTATGTTCAGTCTTTCGCTAGTCGCTGTGCTAGACAATGTGCTGGTCTCTATCATATTTTGACAGGTTTTGAAACTTTATATCCACAGGGTCCAGATTTACTAGGGTGGCCTTGGTGAGTGATTGGCGTTAGCTGGCCCTGACTTGGATGTCTTTGAGGCTTTTTTGTCTCTGGTAGGTTACCACAGGTTTGTTCGGGAGGATTACCTTTTTGATTCTACGATGGGCTAGTGTTTCCTGATGATTTTACCTACTTTGGGGCTGTTTGGATGATAGGTCAGGATCAATGGTATCCGATCAGTCTTTTCCTTCTCTGCATATTTTAGTAGGTCATTGCGGTTCGTTTGTTTCGCCGCTTTGGGTTGACTTCGCTATCAGGTCTTTGTCGTAGCCTCGGTTAATCAAATGTTCAGAAAACTTTTCAGATCGTTTTTGGAATGTTTCATCGTCGGAGCAGATTCTGCGTATCCTCAGTGACTGGCTATATGGGACGTTCCGAATGCAGTGTTTTGGATGACAATTGCTTGGGAGAAGATACTGGTGTTTATCAGTTATCAGCCACTTGGATCAGCATAGAGCTATTTCCACTAACTTGGGGTGCACTGATGTTCAGTAATACAATAACCAGTCCGGTAGCAATTCAGGCATGAGATTATTGAAATACATGCCTTTATTGATTGGTTAGAACTCTAATCTCTATTCTAACCGCCTTATTCAACATTCATCTACTTTGTTAGACTACGATATTGTAGTATGGTCAATTGTCTTGCAAAATGTTATAGAATATGACTGAAATATACGTTGCTCAAACAATCAAATCCATTCTTATTATTATTATTATTAGCAGCCGAACGAACATGACATATTAAAATGGGTAGGCATGTGTTTAATTATTGTTTCGAAATCTACACAGACTGACTGGATTACAGCTGTTGCACGAGTTTTCAGTTGTAGGATGCTATTGAAGCTACTGAAGCATTATGAAGTTGTTTTAACTGAAATATACAATGTAGTGTGTTAGGTGCCCCGGAAATTTGATGTCTCATTAAAGTATACTATTAGTCATTTTAGATAAGTCGTGTGTATTTGCGTTAAAAAGTAGTTTGATGTGATAAGTCACTATGTCATAAAGCCTTTACAAACATCATTGCAACACATGTGGGCTAAGTAAAGTACTTGTAAATAGATATAATCTGATACACACTGTAAAAGCATGCAACACATACCATGATCTATTAAGTAACGAGAAATCATGATCTTGGGCGTAAAGTAATGTACAAAGCTTTTCAGTTCTGCTCATCAATCATTTCTGTATTTGTTTATCTCCAGATTCAACTTTCGATTCCTGTCATGTTTGTACAAAATATATTTTTAAGGGAGCTGATTGAATTAATAACAGATATAGAACAAGTCCGCTATTAAACCCTACTCTGAAATAACGACAAAAAGGCAAATAGTGGCATAGTCGGATAATCTGGCCAAGCCTTGAGGATCGGATGTAATGAACTTGTATCATACGACATCAGATGTTAGGATACTATTGAAGTTACTACTACGTTATGAAGTTCTCTTCACTCCTTTAAAGAGAAAGGAAAGTACACTTTAAATATTAAACATTTTCTCCATTATTATTACGTTTAATTTTCTAATTAACTTGTCTGTTTGATTCTTTTTCTGTGCAAAATGTTAAAATGTAGATGTCAAATGTATATCATCAATTGTTAAATTTTATTCATAGATATCTAAAATATTACTTCCGGGATGTGGGTATACTGGCAAAAATGATAGTGGTTAAATTTTATCATTTGGTAATGGCCGACGAGAAGAAATCATTCATGTAGATGTAAGGTCACACTTTACTTGCTTTTTCTCTGTATACTTGGTATCGATTTAAGTAATGTATACATATGTAAGTGCAAAGAGGCTCGGGGTGTACGACAATGTACAAAGCTTGTCAATTATAACAGGTACTCAGTTTCTACCTTTGATTCGTTTCGGGTTATTCCAACTTTATTTTTAAAGGAGTCATATATTACGGATAGCATACCTATTAAAAGCCAACTAATAGCAATAATAATGAAATAACAAAATAAAAGCAAAAAGCTTGATATTCCGTCCACAAAGCGAGGGCACCCAATAGTTTAATATCGTAGATCATCTGGAGACAAACTAATAGACTACACCAAGGTAATTGGGAGGTTAATGTCACTTTTGTACTAAAGTTATCCAGTCCGCTTATGTCCTACGGGGTACGAGAGGTCAGCTATTAGGTTATGCAGCTGATTACTCATTCCTGCATAACTAATCAACTCCTTGGTTACCAAATCTTGAGATTTCTTACAGGAAAGTAGACAAACCCATGTCTGGTACCAAAAGCAAAAAAAACCCTCTGGTCATATGAATAAACCCATATTTCATTCCCCTTAATGTACACTAGGTAGAGTCGAAAGCAGATACGGGCCAATTGACATCAATGACCCTTAGTGCTCTCCGATGAATTTACACCTATTCACAATCAACTAAATGTTCTGACGATAGAATGGCAGATCCATAACTCAGACTACAATGTCCCATTTTAAACCTCAAAACAATATTCCATTCCACAATATTGTATGAGAGGTAGCTGAATTTGGTATAAAAAAAGCCAACAACATTCCGGGTCTAATAGAAGCATAAAACAATTTTACTTATGCTGCTTAAGGAAGGTGAGTTGGTGAGAAAATGTTATTTCTTTTGGCATAGTGTTTATTTTTTGGAAACTGATTTGAATCAACAAGAAATGAAGTACCCACCCACCCACACCCACCCCCCACTGCAGGGGCTTGTAGATTAAATAGCTCATTAAGTTATCTGTCTTATGACAATCATACAGCAACACGAAGAAATATATAACCAGGGATCGAAATTAGCTCTATTCCTCTATCCCGCGGATAGTGATTTTGCTGGCACATCAGTAAAAAGCAGCATTCAAAAGTCAGTGGGGAAGTGGAAACTATCGCCGGTCACCTGTCATCCCAGTGGTAGTGAATTGACATTCCATTTAATGATTAATTGATCTGTTTATTGTGTTTCTTGTGTACCTCCAAGATTTTGCAAGTGACAACAGACAAACGGAAATGCTTTTCAACCATTCATCAAGTAAATGTGTGAGATTATTGTCAATAAACTCTTTGCGCACAAGGAACCCACCTGGTGTACTTCCCCCAAATACTGATCTGTTTACTGATTATAACAAAATGTAGAGAATTTGAGGCTAGTGTTGACCAATTGGAAAAAGTCTCGTTCGCCAACTCAACGAATAATCCAGAATTTTACAGAATAATGCGTTTTAATAAACACTTAATGCATTATGCGCTAACAATTGTAAAAATATGGAAGTATTTTGCAATGTGCGCAGCCGCAGCCGAAATGGCAAAAATAAGATGATGACAAAACAGAGCGTGATGATAAATAAGAGCAAGAGAAGAGACTAAAAAAGTACCAGAAATGGTGAGCAAGAAATACAAACGGCTTAAGTACAACCCAGGAAAGGCTGTGGAGTTGTGCACTTTCTGCATTTTGTATTCGGAGAAATAGGTAAATGCAGTAGGAGCTTCAGTCTTTGATAGACGTGAACAGTTAGGAAGAAATATACCTTATTATGAAAATAAACAGTGCGAACAAGAAGAAAATGCCTATTTGAAAACTCACCAATTCGTTATCTACTTTGGAATAATATTAATGAACAGTAGGAATACGACTTTGCAAACTTACATTGCACGTACAAACAAATACAATAACTTTATGAAGTGATGCAGCCATAAGCATGTGCCCTTTAAAACCCTTAAATATATATATATATATATATATATATATATATATATATATATATATATATATATATATATATATATATATATATATATATATATATATATATATATATATATATATATATATACCACATACATTAAAAAATAACATGCATTTAAAGTGTTGGTATAAAGCAATTTGATATACCAATACTATTGGTATATCAAATTGTGATCCGCCCATGGCGCAATAATACGCATATATATACATTCTCAAGAGCGTCTGCAGTTAATTCTAGATCAATGATCAATTTCCATATATTAGTCACTAGTGACGTATGAAAAATAACGATGAAAAGTATTAATAATCCCCGTTTTCTAAATTAATTTAACATGGTACACATTTTTATCACAATCCTTTCTGCTTTCTGTTCTCCCCTCCCTCTCAAGCATAACGGACAAACTGCGAGGAAATGTGGAATTAGAGAGAAAAGGAATTTGGGCTGGATTAAAACTCTGAAATAGAAATTACACCAAGTAACCTACAAGAATATGGTTCGTCGTAACGATACGTGTTCACTTTCCTTGGGGTTTATCTACAGTGTTTATCAATGAGACAATGTTGCAAACCAGTAAATTCCTCGGTTACGTGGTACACATACTGTGATATATTTAATGTTATGGTTTTTTTTTTCTTAAATATACCATAATGTTCTAAAAATCGATTATTATTATTTAAATATGTAAAAGTCCAAATCTCTCTCTCTCTCTCTCTCTCTCTCTCTCTCTCTCTCTCGACCATCGTAGCAGGATACGGGCTGAAATCTATGAAATCGCGAACGTAGAGGATTTTCGTTTGTCATCCCAGGATATCTCTGGACTTATGAATGATGGTAAAAGTTAAGTCAAACCGACCGAAGGATGTGAGAGAGAGAGAGAGACAGAGAGAGAGACAGAGACAGAGAGACAGAGACAGAGACAGACAGACAGACTGAGAGACAGACAGACAGACAGACAGTTTGTGGGTCGGTTGTACTGTTGCTAAAGCAGAATAATCACTTAGATCAACTATAAATATATTTGAATGGTGTATCTATCCAAGTGTTGCTACTGCTCTACTTTTATCATTACAACCATCTTCCAAGTTTAGATCATAAGTGTGTATTATATTGATATAATCAATGTGGAGAAAAAAAGAAACCAAGAAAAGAAAACAATCAACTTATCAATATGCAGAGGTGATTGTAAATAGCCGCTAAGGCAGAGAACTACATTTTATAGCGGACACACACGGGGAACTGATGAGTTCATTCACTAGGTCAATACACGGCTGCCTCTAGTAAATCTGAACTCAGTTCAAAGGGCAAATATATGTATTTGTGTGTGATATAAATAAAATATATGTACAGTATGTACGCTGTATCAATGATATACCACTCGTATATTCATGTCCATGCGTTTGAGTCCCCAGTTTGTGCTGCAAATACAAATATACCTAATTCACTTGAACAATGTGAGATATATCCATATACTACTGACTCTGGGCCGGTCCTAGACCGATTGGACCGATTTGGCCCAATCGATCGGGCCCCGCGTTCAGAGATGCCCTGGGACTTAGTAATTTTTGAAAGTATATCTTTAGATAGAAAGTAATTTTAAAGCGGTGCAAGAAAACTTTAAGTTCAGTGTCATATAACACTTGTTTAAAAGTTTATTTCTAAATGCCTTGCTAAAAGAGGACCGGTGCTTAAATCCCTGGGGGCCAGCCAAATTGATCCAATTCGGGTCCCGTGTTTGCTAAGGCTGGTGCTGTAAACTGACCAAAGACCACATTTGTAATGCGCACAAATTGCTAGCAGGTGTTCTTGGGTTTTTGTTTGCTTGTATGTCTCTTTCTGTTTAAAATTTTTTTATTGGAAACACCTGCGAGTCCTCAGGGCTCAATTTGGGTGAATGTATACAAATTTGTGTAAGTGGCCGTGATACATAAAAACAACATGGAAAAACACGCAGTGATCCAGTACAGATTTTGATGAAATTTCGCAAAGGCAAGAAGCTTGTTCACAACGAATGGAAACAGCCTTAGCTATATATGCATATGTGAAATGTAGCTAGACTCTCGACGTACGATAATATTTGATGAAGAGGATATTCCTCTCTTAAATGTTTTTCTGATATAAATCAAGCTTCTGCCGATTGTTCTTTTTAGTTAGTAATCTTTTAGCAAGAAGGTGTTGCCAAACCATCGACGTATATATATATATATATATATATATATATATATATATATATATATATATATATATATATATATATATATATATATATATATATATATATATATATAAGGACTAACAAAGCATAATAATTGATCGATAGTTCGTTGCAAACCGTAGTGTTGAACTCTCCCACTCTTTTGAAGACGAATATTGGTCTGGTGATGCCGCGTGGGCTTATTCTGCGAATATTGGCTTATGTGCATGAGGTTTGCGTATCAAGTATATTGCTTCAAACAAACTTTGAAGGAATATCAGATAATTTATAAAACTTAAGAATTAAACGCAACGGTTGATTCCTTCAAAATGCTAATCTTTGCCGGAACCAGCCAAAGGTGGCAAGCCAATAAATCAGCTGCCGGTAACTAGCTAGATATCTACCCCTCGACTAGTTAGTCAGTGAGGTCATTGGCACAGCAGTGACATAATTCCTTTAACGGCCATTTCGGTAATTACTTTTCAAGCTGCAGTTATTTGCTGATAGATTAACATCTTTGAGGTGCATAACGTGTAACAAGTATATTTTTGTAGTTTTTAATAGATGTTGTTTTCCTGCTATCTACGGTCTCACGAGCACAGGAAGTGTGTCACAGAGTAAACGAATTAAATAAAGATACTAACCTCTCTGTATATGGCTATATTCAATTCCGTCACGTTTTTACTGTATTTTGTTTGTCTTTGTCAAATAATTCTAACACTTAAATGACCCTATAACCTTAAATATGAATAAGAAAATACTCAGTTCAATATTTTAAACCCTACCTAAAATGACAATTTCTGTCGTTGTTAGTGCTTGTCATATACTCTAATTAGTTTTAATATACCACAGTAACTCCCGCTTTTGTGTTAATAATAGTTTGAAATAACTTATGGTACGATCTTAATGCAATTCTTGTGCAATGAGCACTTAAAATTGGAATACCTAGTTTTTCTCTACTCAAAATAATAAATAAAATATGACTGCGATAGTTTCGGCTATTTTAGATGTTGAGAAGTAGTCTTCTGCTAAGATCTTTACGCCATCCTCCGCAACGCATACCTTTCTATGTACGGAGACATACATCCGTTCTTCCCATCCTTCGTTCAGCTCATAGGTTTTGACGAAATTAATGAATTGAAACCAAACCTTAGTATGAGACTTGATATTAAAGACGTAGGCATTGATCTGTTCACTCATTTCACGGAATTAAAACAAGTACCGAATTACGATTTCACCTAGTACTTAGTCCAAACAGTTTTAATCTACCTAGTTTCATCCGTATCAAACTGGTGGGTGCATCGGTGTCGTTAGGGTACATTTCCAGTTTAATCAAGAACAGAATAACAAATTATATGCAGCGATGCGGTCGGGAGACGGGAAGACACTAAGCACCATCTATTTTCCAGTTTAGATGCTTTCAAGTGTTGAAAAGGCAATATCGCTAAAAAGAAATAAAGAATACAATGATGTGACGCGAGAACAGACACGTGGTTTTGTGAATCAATTAATGACGCATTAGTCACGTGACGTAAGAAACGTCAGATAAGTCGTACGACAACCTACTGTGAACATTTCGCATCTATTATACAGAGGATCTCAAATGGGTAAATTTAGTATCAAATCATTACCCACTTGAGATTCTTGTTATCACATAGTTTTTATTTCAGTGGAAATTATTTAGACGGAAAGAAGAATTAATAATTTCATTCATTCCGACAGATGATGCACCTTTCATTTGTTGCGCATAAAAAATAGCCCCTGACAAAGTTAAACTAGTAAAACTAGATTGTACTTTTTTACAAACTTTAAATCAAAGAAAAAGCTTCCATCAGAATACACAGAACATTTTATAACATCATTTTTAAAACAGAATGATAAATGCGATGTGGTGCCACATTATTTGATATGGTACACAGTAGGCCTAGAGTACATGTTTACCCTAAAATTTCACTTTCAGAACTGTTACGAATATATAATTTAATGTCTTGTGTGTTAATTTTAAATTCTTTTTATTTTATTTTTGTTTCATTACATTTTATTATAATGATAATTTTTTTTACTGGATTTGACATTTTTCCCAATAAATTCAGTTCAGTTCTTTTAGCCTGATTAGAACGCAAAAGTATTGCTTTATTATTATTTTAGCTGACTTGGTTCAAAGATTGGTAAACACAGAGTGAAAATGATTGGTCATTACCAAGGTTATGTTCCGCCCACGTGTTGGCTCAGTTGGAAATAGCTTTTTTAAAAATTAATTTCGAGTGTGGGAATGTTTGATTCTTAAGTTATAGCTATAGTAGCCTACGTGCTAATTGACATTTTTTTTACTGCGCTGTAGCAGAGTGACGACGTAGCCCCGTCACGTCACTCATCACGCGGGTCTGAAATTGCCTTCCTAGTTGGGTTTAATACTCATTCTCAGTGAATTTGAGGCAGTCATATTCTGCACTTTTAGAGCCCAAGGTGTTTTTTTTTTAAAAAATGTTGATGCTAGTTGATTTAAGATTCTTCAGTTCTTTGGATTTAATAATTTATTTACTCTAGAAACCATTCAAGTGCTCTTCTTCATCAAAAATTCTTGGACGAAGACAATTAGTGGAAATTTATTCTGGAATTCTAAACTGAAACATTGTAAATTGTGATTCAACGAGGAACTGTTGACATCAGTACAACGACTTCATCTGACGTCACCGTCCTCGATCTTGGAACTTCGTCGGGATTCGAACTTCAATTCATTCAGAAGTGTTTAGTGCTAGGACTTATATTTTTAAATTCCAGGATTAATGTTTGGATTATATTCACAAACTGTAAGCCCTTGTTCATATTTTTACCTTATTTTCTAGAGAAATAAATTATTTTGTTAAATTTACAAAACTTTGTTACTTTGTACTAGCCTTTGTCATGTAACAGAACTAAACATTATATTGTTGCGATTTTCGTGTGAAACAGGATTACTGGATGCAGAAATTCCCGTATTTACAGTAATATATTTGTGACCGGATATTTGCAGTGTTTGATTTGGAACAATTTACTGTACAGAAGACGTAAACAAATTTCTTTTTGAGTCGGATTTGCGTCCCATATATACTGCGTAAATATTCTGTGGTTGGATAAAGTTTTGTCATTTGGGAGACCCATTTATGTCCAAATTCTTCTGTGAACATGGGTGAGTTTATTGACTTCGGTAAGTTAACATTTAAAAAAAAACGCTTGTTTATTGGGTAGGTTCTATATCTATGTTACAGATACACCGCGACCCCTCCCCACCACTCCACCCGCTATCAAACGAGCAATACCCTTAGTTTTAGTTCTTATTGTTGCAATTGTCTTGTAGATTTATGCCATTTTTGTTATGATGATATTGTTATACATGGCATAACAAACCCCTGTTGGGGGATAACATATCCATATTCAGACAGCCGAGATAATTTTTTCCTCAATTTCCTCTCGCGAGTCGAGTTGAAAAATGGCCTCCAAAGTGTTCTTTCAAAACAAAACATTCCAGAAGGTGGGGTTAAAAAAGTTTTTCCACGATCGCAGCAAACAGTAAAGAGAATACTGCACAATAATTTCATGGGCTTATTTGGACCATTCAGAATCACATAAAGTGATATGTTCACATGTTATAATGTCAAAAATATTACACTGCACACACTATAGGCAAAGTGTACATAGTATGTAATAAACACCGTTTCAAAACAAAGAAGAAACTCAGATCGTGATATTTTTCATAATAGAGAAGTATCTGAAAATAATGATCTTTATTGACGTTGAAGAAAGTCACTTGGTCTCACAGAAGTCTTACGAGGAAATAAATATTATTCATTATTCATCTATCTGTTTGTCTGTCGTTCTACTTGTATTTTTCACTTATTTTCAACATTAATAAATAAGCCCTAGCACTTTCATTTCTTGCTCTGGACTTTATTGACAATTACTACGAGGAATAGTCAAAGAGAAAACGAAGATAAAAGCTATAGGACTTAATTAGGTTATATCCAAGCATTAAAAAAAAAAATCTGAAGTAAATATTTTGTTGGTACGTTTGTTCTTTGGAACATATTTTGTCCGTAATACACTCTTTCATATCATGTTCTTTCATCCTGAGTGGGTTAACTCGTCTCTGCCTATTGTAAATATATTCAGCTATTATTTCATTATTTCGTCATTGATTTGTTTAGGAGTCTTAAAGTCCACGTTAAAAATATGTTTTATTGTCTTTAAAAGTATAACTGGGGCAAAACTTACAAGTTGTTTTTTTCTGATGATTAAGTTTGGAATTATTATTGTTGTCTCTTTTGGATTATTTATCATCCAATAATGTTTACTATGTTGACATTAAATGATTACATTGTAGAGTTTCAAAGGCTTTATATTCTTTGTAGAGAAACGATTTTCATTGAGAAAGCGTTTATCTTATGCTCATTATCCGATACATCATTTAGATATTTATATCATTATGCACAAATCTAATAGGACATTTTATCTGTTTTCATTCATCTGAAACACTAGTTGTTTTTATTCATATTCCTTTCTGATCATAGTAATGCGTCACGACACATGAATTACCTCAGTATATTATTTCAGCTATAGATAATGTTTCTTCTTTTTTGAGAGAAGTGAAATTATTAAAGCTCATGCTAGTCTATATTACTTAATACATTTTGATATTTTTTCGTCGCCTTCACATATATATATATATATATATATATATATATATATATATATATATATATATATATATATATATATATATATATATACTCTATATATATATATATATATATATATATATATATATATATATATATATATATATACTATAAATCTTATTATTATGGGGGATTTTTTTATTAGCAGCATGGGGCAATTTTTGATGGTTCTTTTCCTAGCACGATGGGTCAGTTTTATTTCCTTAGCAATGGTTTGCAGTTTATGACAGCTATTTAGTTGCTTTGGAAGATTTTATCACATAAACAAACACAACAGGACATTAAAAGTTAACAGGTAATATTTGTATAAACCTCCTGTGATCTTTGTGTACAGACTCAGCTATTCCACCATTCATGATTATGAACAAATTGCTACTTTGAACATTTTTAATGAGCTTAACAAACTACGTTCTAAACTTTGTTTTTCATATTCCGGTATTCAGTCTGGACATGATATATTCAAGTAATAAACTTGTCGGATTCCGGAATATGTTGATACATGTATGTATATATGTATGTGTGTATGTATGTATGTATGTATTTATGTATGAGTGTGATGTTTGTTCTTTTCCTTTTGTTATAAGTGTATCGTGATGACTGCCATTATTTTTCAGTATGTTTGTTATATTAAATGCACTTCATTTGTAATGAATAGCTAGTGTAAAAGTAAATAGACCTAAATAAAGAAAAATACTATCAAAAGAGAAATGTAAAATGAATTATTTTTGCATTTCATCTACACCTACATCCTTATTTATCAAAAACAAAAACACATCTCTTCATCATACAGTAATAATGTGGTCGTAAGCTGATGGATGACCGGAATGATTAATTATTAATGATCGCTCAAGGGGTTAAATTGTCTCATTTTTAAAAATCGCCTCTAGAAGCTTTCTTTATATTGACGTAGCCTTTAAGGACGTTTTATCTCCCCAAAAGTAATGATATTTTCTTTATTTCCAGAAGTTTACTAAACATATAATCTTCAGATGACTTTTTTGATAAAATTACAATGTTGGCAGTTACCCAATAACATAAACACGCTTCATAATGGAAATGTTACTGAGTTAATTTAACTATTTACATATATATACAGTTTCATACTGGTCATCACTGTGTATTAAATTTAATGGACCACTCGATGCTGGAAACTCAGTAGGCATTTGAGTATTTAACTTGTTGAATAAAATTCATAAATAAGATTATTTATTCTAGTTTTATTAAGTGCTCAAAATGCAAAATACTGAAAAGGCTCTGCAATCATATCTTGATGCTTTTCATACAATGTAATGGATATTTAATCAGCAAAATTCATTTTATTTTAGTCTACTGTACCCTATGCTGTATCTATGTTGAATCATTGTCAACTAATAGAATCATGGAATGACTTACCAAAAAAAAAAAAACTTACTGGATTATTCAATTCTGTCAATGAACATGGGAATTCAAAGAGTACTTAATTGGCAACTAACCTGTACATTATTTTATCTGTCATGAAGAAGCTAATTTCTGTAAAGGTAAAAAGTGAGCGATTTTTCTTATTTATTGAATTAAACGGGGCTTAACGTTTTGAAATTCAGACATAACTTGATTGTACTTTTAAAATTGTTCATACATGTTGCAATGCAATATGTCGCTGCTTAGTACCATGGTAAAATAATTGCAAGGGTGAGTGCCCCCAATAATATTTACATAACTTACGTCTCTGTCCTAGTAAGTCTAGGACCTTAAGTAACAAGACAAGGTAAACCCAACAAGTATTCAACTTTTCCAAAAGATGAATTTATTTGCCAAAAAATAAAATATTAAAAACAAATAAAGTGAAAGAATTAAAACAAACTTGCAGTGTAGGAATTCCTAGAATGTACTATCATTTCCACTGATCAGGAAACATCAAAATATATTCCTAATTGGAATTCTAATATGTTTTTACGTGTAGTACAAATGAAGAAGCAGTTCTAAATACGAAAGTTAATAGTTCAAAGTAAATTCCAATAAACGTAGAGTACCAAAAAAGCTCTTGAAAGTTTCACAAAATCCACTAGAATTTCTTAAATAGTCAAATCCATGCATAAATAATAATAATCCGATAAGTACTCACTGTTTAAAGATTTTAAACTCTGCTAAATCCTACTAAATAGCGATTCTGACAAAAGCTGCACAGAACTGAAGAATATTAACGCAGTGCTTTAGCTCTCTGATATAGTCACCTAATGCGCATCAAAATTAAAATCTGAATCACTAAATAGATTCCAGAAATTTCAAATCCTTCTATATTACAAATTATCTTTTGCATTCAAAAACCTTTCTTACTAATTCAACCAATAATGAACTAAGGCGAGCATGGTATCTGTTCAGGTCAAACGTACTCTCTACATTCCACTACGTTGACATGTCCTAATGTCACTATTACGTGACTTACTTTGACCGAATTAGTTGTTGACTTAACCTCGGTAATCAGCCTTGATTAAGGAATGAAACTCAACACGTAGTGTACATGTGCTTTGCTATGCTGCTAGCCAGACGTTGAATTAACGAATTTAAATAAAACTGACATAGACCTACCTAACTTAAATAAAAACTATAGTATAATTTAAAAGATGATATAGACATCCGTAACAGTCCCATTGTCATCATTAATATACAACAGGTACTAATTATTCATTCATTTGTAGAGATATTTAATTAGTTCTTTTGTGTATGCAGTAAAAAATTTCAAAGGGTGATCCACTGGTTAAATGAAATTCCATCTCTCCTGATGTACACTGCTTGTTGTGCCGTCTTACCTGAAAGATTTACAAATTGTTGCCCTTTCTTGTGTGTGTGTGTGTGTGTGTGTGTGTGTGTGTGTGTGTTATTTGGGTTTGGGGCTAAGGGATACGATCACAAATGAAGCTCCTTGAAGCTCGCTGTATGATTAAATTTCGTGCACAAATGTAAATTTCTAAATTAATATTACTCTAGACATCCCGAGTCCACTGGTGAATCTAAATAGGAATCATCTTCTATTGCAAAGGTTAATTAGTACATCGAGCAAACAATGAATTCACTTTTAAATGCCATTTAAATTATGTCACAGTCACACTAGGATAGATTCAGTAGTTTTTAGAGAGGTAATGTAAATATTTCATGAGTTTAATTTAAAAGCATCAATCCCTGCATTGAGTGGTAAAGTGTATTTGTTTACAAGTTTTGCATGGTATAAAAGTATGGTCAAATGTGGTTGTGTTAAAATAAATAACATATAAGAGAGGAAAAATTTTGATTTGTTTTTTTATTTGAAGGATATAATATGCCCTACAATGGCTTAGAGAAGATTCGAGTGCAGATTACATCCACTGAAATAAGTAGCATCAGCCTCGATAATAAGATAATCAAAATATCAAGGTGAAATAAATAAAATTACTTGCACATTTGATAAAGATAAATATAGCAATTTATATTCGGATAACATTTACATTACAGTTCAAACATCTTTTCAATTATTTGTAATCTACAACTATTTGATAAAAACAGTGCCAGAGCCTATAGAAAACAAAGTTTTATTTTAAACGGCTTATACAGACCCGTTAAATGAAGTAACTGTTTTTAATCAACCTATAAAGTGGCAAAAACAAAGTTCATATAAATATGAAATTATTCATACGGTTGAAAATATTAAAGAAACGTTCTAAGATTTTTATGTCAAGCGTAAGCATTTTCTGGATATTTTTATACGTTGCAAACGACCGACGGCGAGACTTTATAGAGAAAAGCAAAGATCAATATTTCAGATGTCTGCAGGACGATCCTAAAGATCCTCAAAGCCCAGTTCCTTAACCAAATATCAGTCAGTTGCTGGAACAAATCAAACGGGAGAAACAATAAAATAAAAATATGCTAAAATCAAAGAATGTATAATTTTTGCATAATCTACATACACACTATTCAAGCAAGCGAGAAAAAAGATTGTTTCATAAATAATTTATGCTATTCACGTGGATGTGCAGTGCTACGCACTGTTGGAATGGAACACATGAAAATATGACATTAGATAAATATACATTTTGACAATAATAGATGCATTTCCAAAACACGGCTGGGAGTTGAGAGATTAATAAGCAGAGAGCGAGATGACGTACACGATGCTTTTAGAGAAATTTTGCAATTGTAATCACTCGAAAAGGTACAGTTCGATGAAGAAAAAGAATTTTAGAAAATAAAAAGTTGGAAAAGAAAATTATCAAATGCTTTATAATTTACTCAGACAAAACACGGCATCTGTAGTTGAATGGTTTAACAAGACCATAATGACTGTAATAAGAAATCATTTCTTTGAGGGATAAACAAAACACCTGTAAAAACAACAGAAATTCTCTCCAGTGCAACAAGCACGGAAAAAGAATGGTCCGAAAATATGGATCAATCTATTCAGTTATTCAGCAATTGATGGAACAATTGGAACATCTGAATTTAAAGTCCATGGACATTCAGAGCTCCTAAATGCAAACCATACTTTAGTGAAAGGGCTCCCTTCCTAAATCTGAAAGTAATATTCAACATCAGGCAATTAATTTTACTTGATCCCATAGTTTACCAATTCAACTGATGAAAAAAATTAGAATATATAGAACCCACGTTTTCTTTTCGTAGAATCGTGACCGATAAGCTATAAACTGAAAGTCGCGAAGATAAAATATATGTTTTTGTTTCTTAAAGCGCGATTTATATTCCAAAAAACGTATCGTATTAGCGAAATGGAAATGTCTTTTTGAATCATTGAAGAATTGATAACAAAGTGAAAACATCAATTTATTAAATTAAATTAAGTCAGAAGCACAATACATAAATAGTTTTATCAATAAGCATAACCAAAAGGAAATCAACAGCGAATTGTAGATGATTGTGGAAAAACAGCAAGTAGATGATCCATATATTTACACTAGAAGAGTCCAGTTCATATAGGAAGTATAGGTGAGATTATTCAACGTACTAACATAAATGATTTAAAAAATGGGTTAGCAAAGGCTTACACCTTCTCGTGGATAAATTTATTTCATATTGAAGCTGTACTATGTCTTGTCCTTGTCGTACTACTAAATGTAAGATTCCAGTGAATCAGAACGTTTCAAAAGTACATAAAATGTCAGAAATTTATTATCCTGAAACTAAACATTTGATATAGAAGTCATTAAACTTTGTACTTAACTACACTTTTAGATCTTTTTGGTGATGGCTCTATGCGAACAGACAATTTACTGCGTGACACCCGACATTTCTGCTGAAATCAGGTGAACTGGGTAGTGTGTACGACATCAACAGGCTTTTGTATTTCATACGAGCATATGGCATATAAATATGTACCATAATTGGTCAAATAGATATGCAAATTTCATCTTTACTTGCAGACGTGAAAGCTGCTGTTTGAATGTAAAATTTATATGAAACAATTTAATTTCGTCTGCAAAAATGTTAAAATTCCACCACAGCATGACTAAAGATATCTCATGAGAATAAACAAAGACTCGGCTAATATCAACAATAAAATGTATGCACACTTGTCTTAAGTAATCTATATTTTAGGTGCATAGGTACAACACATCATCTATTACTCAGTCTGTTGCGACAGTAGCAGATATTGTTAAGAAAAGATACCTTTGCTATTATTGCTATTAATTTCAAGACAGCAAGGTTGCGACACAGATCAAAACATTATGATAAATTTTCAATAGTTTACAACAGATCCAAATGTGGAACTCAAAAATGCTGCTGGATGTAACCTTGCCATTTTGCTCTCGAATGACATGGCGATATGCAAATGGATATTTCCGCTAGATACAAACACAATTAACAGAAATAGAGTGGATTGTTGAAACTGGTGTTAAACCATGCCATCACTACCTGACTACTAAAACTATCAATGAGTGCTAGTTTGATAACATTAAAACCAATAGATTTCAAACATACAAAAGGCATGTTTTGCCTACGTGTATGTTTTATATTGATACGGATACTTTTGTTGTTACCCAACTGTGTATGGAAGCACACCCATTACAACAGTTACATGCAATAATTTTTCATGTGGAAAATAAAGTAGACAATACTATTCGCAGTTGTCTCAGTGATAACGTTAGCCAACTTGAATTATTAAATCGTTTTAATGTTCTTTTTTATTTCATCCTCAGTCGGCATATTATCATATCATTTTAGACTTATGTTTGCTCCGTGTCACGTGCCGAGACTTTGAACAAGAACATTTAAAACATTTTCTTTGTTAATATTTGATAGATCAGAAGCGGTACATGTTATGTTCTGTACAAGGTACATGGTATTTCATATACAAGGCACGTGGTATGGCATATATAAGGGCACATGGTATGACATGTTCTACTGTAAAAGTCATGGTACATTTTACACATATTATCTCTTGGTGTCTGATTTGATGCATTTTCCAAATACTTGTAAAGTTTTACTTCTTGTCAAGCTAACTAAACTAAAGGTTTCTTCATTGTATTGTTTCTCTTTAATGTATTTATTTGTATATTTATTCCAGAGATATTTATTTTCATTTTACTATATCTTTTACTGTACGTTTATGTTTCTCGTAACGCACGGTTTAGAGTAACTATTTATTCTTTAAAATCAAGTTATTTTATTCTTATTCTTCAAACGTTTCCTAATTCTCTTAAAATCAATTTCTGTGTCTTACCAGATTATATTTCAAATCAGTTTTCACTACTTTTAAATATCTTCGTAAATCATCTTCGAGTCAGACTTTTCATTTTCGGATTTATGCTTATCTATCTTGCAAATTTTCAGTGTGATGATGTCGAGATAAAAAGAAAGAATGAAATAAGGTTCAAATAGAAACTAAAATGGTAAATGCACAATAGATTCAAGATCCACGCAAGGTTCAACTTCGAGACTATTCGAAAAAAAAAATTCAGAGAGGTTACAGAAAGCCATTTCCGAACCTTTAAAGAATGGAGCAGAGTGTACAGAATCACAAGACACTGAAATCACGCCATTTGGAAGAAATGAAGGTCAGAGAGCACAATCTATTATCTACTATTGCTGTTGTAACCGTTTTAAGAATATTCAACTCGGCAGCTGAAAGAAAGTGGGATTCAACAATGGCTTATCAATTAAATCAAAGAATCATGACGCGAAATCTGTGAACTCGTTGGCTCAGGTTATAAATATAACCATGTGTCTTGTTGGATACCTTTTGCATAACATTTTAATCATTTTTAACTAGATCAATAATAATATTGACATATTAAACAAAAACCAGCATCAGCCTTATTTACGTAGTATCTGTTAGGTCGGCTGTTAGGGATACATAGGTAATGCTTTTAAAAAAGCTGTATAAGATATGAGTAGGAATATATATATATATTATATATATATATATATATATATATATATATATATATATATATATATATATATATATATATATATATATATATATATATATATATATATATATATATATATATATATATAATCGGGAAGAAAATTAATACAGAAATAAAAGACGTAGATGTGCGGGAAATAGAACGAAATAGAATGAAATCTTCGAGAATCATCAAGTAAGGTATGGACAAAGAACACGTATACAACATGATCCAAACTGACGAGAAAAATAACTATAGGTTTTGACTCTTTAAGCTTTGACTGCTAATGTTTGATATACAAAATTAAAGGCAATCAGTGGATTGATGCATAGAATAGTCGCCTGCGTTTCTGTGTCCTGCAAGGACAAACTCCCCTGGAAAGCAAGAAAGTTATATTGTGCTCGAAGGTCTTCAGAAACGAGTCTATGCTAACAAACTAATTGATAATAGAAATGGAAAGGTATGCACTTTATTTTTGAAGTATAGATTTTGCAGTTATTATCACAACGTTTCAGAAGTAGCTCATCAACAACGTATTCACTTAAATAAATTACAGGAATAAAACAAATGCGTGATTCCTGATCAGTATAACAAGCTTGCAATGCACATAGATAAAAAAATCAGATATACGATGCCTTTTGATGGTAACGGAAAAGCACATTATTTATTTGAAGTTGGATAATATAGTTAATCAATAATATGTGTTGTACAAGGCACTATTGACGAAATATACAAACGGATGAGAAAAAAGTTAAGTGATTTGAACAAAATTTTTAAACTGCAAACAAGCAATTAAAACCTGAAGTAAATTCAGGGACACTCTCATCGATTAGTCAGATGGATAGAATTAATCCCGAAAAGATGAAACAAAGCAACATCCAAAAGAGAATTGACACTGAAAATATGGAGAAATTGTATTGACAGCATTTCTATATGACATAAATACATATCTTGTATTTAGTTTGATTGATGAAATTAGAACACTAAAAAATAAAATCGCTAATAACAAACTGGAGTTAAAAGGGGAACTTCATTTTTTGGTATATATATATATATATATATATATATATATATATATATATATATATATATATATATATATATTGTTACGTGACTAGACTCGTACAAAGTAACAAAGAAAAGAGTTGTCAACAAGCTTTGTAAATTTTAACAAAATAATTTATTTCCCTAGAAAACAAGCTAAGAATATCAAAAAAGGACTTACGGTTTGTAAATCTAATCCAAAAACTAATCCTAGAATTTAAAAAATGTAAGTCCTATCACTAAAAAGGTCTAAATGAATCCAGGTTCGAATCTCGATGAAGTTCCAAGATGGAAGGCGATGACGCCCTCTATAACCAGTCTTGTACTGACGTGTCAACAGTTCCTTGTTAAGTCCACAAGAATATAATTCCGGCTTTTGAATTCCGAATAATATAGTAAATGTCTTTGTCCAAGAATTTCGATGAAGAAGAGTATTTTCCAGGGTGAATAAATTATTTTAAAGAGAAGAAGAGACTCAATTCAAATGGCAACAACAGGAATACCTTTTATCTGAATGTACAATTTACAACTGTCTCAAAAACACTGAGAATGAGAATTAAACCCAACTGAGACGTAATTTCAGACCCGCGTGATGGGTCACGTGATCACTTACTGCAAGTCAATTAGCACGTAGGCTAGAATAGCCTTATCTAAGAATCAGCTTTTCCCACATTGGAAATGAATTTTTAAGAAAACTTGTTTACAACGTAGCCAACACTTAGGCCGAACATAACCTTGGTAATGACCAATCATTTTCACTCAGTGTTTACGAAATTTTGAATCAAGGCCACCTAAAAATACAATAAAGCAACACATTTGCGTTCCAATCAGACTAAAAGAAGTGAACTGAATTTACTGAAGAAAATGTTAAATCCAGTACAAAAAATTATCGCTACAACAAAATGCAATGAAACAAAATAAAACAAAAGAATTTAAAAATTAACACACAAGTAATTTAGTGATATATACGTAACACTTCCCCCATAAAGAAAAAGAAAGATGCATCTAACAAAGCTTTCTTTTTACCATATGTTAATTATACATGAGGTAAAACAAAATTACATAAGACTAACTCTTATGAATTATATAAAGTGTTCATGAAATAATATTTCTATACACGGGAAAGTGCATCTGCTATTAAATTATCTTTTCCCTTTATGTGCCTAATGTCAATATTATATTTCTGTAACAACAAACTCCACCCTAATAATCTTTGATTTTTATTTTTCATTTTAGCGATGAAAGTAAGAGCGTTGTGATCACTAAACATAACAATCGGAGAAGGGGCTGAACTAATGTATTCTTCAAAATGCTGTAATGCCAATATCAAAGACAAATATTCCTTCTCGATTGTTGAGTAATTTCTTTGGTGCCTATTTAATTTCGTAGAGAAATATCACACTAGATGATCAACACCATTTCTATCTTCTTGAATCAATATTGCTCCAACCCCAACATCACTGCATCAACAGACAGTTTAAATAGTTGACTGAAATTTGGAGCTGTAAGAACTTGTGAACATTTAAGCATGGCTTTTAACCTATCAAAAGCCCCCTGACATTTTTCAGTCCAACTAAACCTGTTTCTCTTGCTCAATATATTTGCCAGGGGTTCAGCAATATTAGAAAAATTGGAACATTTCCGATGGTATCCAGCCATACCCAAAAATCGCATCAGCTGCTTTTTACTGACAGGCACAGGGAAATCAGAGATAGCCTTGACCTTAGCATTTATAGGTTTAACTTGTCCATGTCCCAAAATATGTCCTAGAAAAGTTACACAAGCAAGGCAGAACTCACTTTTAGATAAATTGATTGTCAAATTGGCATCACTGAGTCTGTCAAAGAATTTCTGAATCGTTGCTAGATCTTCTTTCCATATGTCGTTGTAAATGATGACATCATCTATGTAAACATCACAGTTATCTAGACCAGAGGTAATCATATTCATCAAACGTTGAAAGGTACTTGGAGAACCCTTCGTCCCGAACAACATCACTTTATATTGATAGAGTCCATCTAGAGTCACAAATGCCGAAATTTCCTTTGCCCTTTCCGTTAGTGGAATTTGCCAAAATCCTTTCAGAAGGTCAAATTTGGTGACATACTTGGCATTTCCAATTTTATCAATGCAATCATCGATTCTTGGTAATGGAAATGAATCTTTTTTGTCACACTGTTCACCTTCCTGTAATCAGTGCACATACGGAAAGTTTTATCTCTTTTCGGAACAAGTATACATGGTGAACTCCAGTCACTTTTACTGGTCTCTATGAAATTTATCTCCAGCAAATACTGAATTTCCTTTTCCAAGTATTCGTGTTTGAGAGGGTTCATTGTGTATGGCTGTTGTTTCACAAGTTTGGAATTCACAATTTCAACGTCATGAAAAATTTTGTTTGTCCCTGTAGGAACATCTGGAAATATGTGCTCATATTCAAATAATAATTGTTTAAGTTCATTAATTTCCTGTTGTTGCAAATGTAAAAGTTTCTGGTCCAGATTTTTCATAATTTCCGAATTCCGAGGATTTGTTGGTCCAAGACTGACAGTGTCTGATTGAATTCCTTCACTTAAATCCTCAGTTTGTGGGACAGGTACAACTAAATTAATTGCATAATTTACTTGGCTCTCTCAATTAACTAGTACTCCATTAATTTATTTAGATCAGAGTACTATTATTATAATTTAACTCATTCATTTTCTTCTTTACTTTGTAAGGGCCGTAAAACCTAATTTGACGAAAATGTTGAAGAATGAGCAAGAGAGAATGAACTCTATTACAAGACTCAAAACTTCTCTCAATTAAAGTTCTGTGAAACTATAATTTCACTTTTGACTTGAATTGCTGAGTACCAAATTTAAGCATAACAAGCTGGAAAATTCCAAACATAAAATTTGACCCTTGATCCAATTGGACTGATTTGGGAAGGTCAAACTGAGCAAAAAACTTTATCAAAGCTTTTACTATGGTTTTGGTTTTAATATTCCTCAAAGGAATTGACTATGGGAATCTTGTTGACGCACACATAATGGTCAACAAGTATTGGTTGCCTGACTTGGTCTTAGGTAAGGGCCAACATAATTTACCATTATTCTACTAAATAGTTCGTCAAATGCAGGAATTGCTTGCAGATGAGCCTTAGGTATCTTCTGATTGGGTTTTCCTACCATTTGACAAGTATGACAAGATCTACAGTATTTTCAAACATCACTTTTGATTTTTGGCCAATAAAAGTGAGTCAAGAGCTTATGATAAGTCTTATTAATCCCTAAATGACGAGCCAGAGGTGTTCCATGGGCAAAACTAAGTATTTACTGTTTGTAAGATTTTGGAACTACAATTTGATAGTTCACTGACCATTCGTCGCCAGCAGGTACCTCGGGAGGTCTCCATTGTCTCATAAGAATTCCAATTTTAAAAAATAACACAGGTACTTCAGTGGCTTCAGTTTCACTAATGGCCCTCTGAAACAAACAGAAGATCTCAGGATCTTTTTCCTGTTCGACGCCAAGTGATTGTCGTTTGTCACCCTGATTAGAAAAAAGAGAATAAGTATTTAAAAAAGGATCACTGTGATCAATACCTTTTGATTGATCCAAACAAGGAGTGAAAGTGACCTCAACAAAATCCTGACCAATACATGTGTCAGCTAAAGGAATGCTTTCCTTATCGAAATCATTCTCAAGAGCTTTCTTTGCCATAGCTCTAGTAACTGCACAAGCTGGGTATAACTCTGGGAATTCTTTTTCAATAGGATCAACTTTCTGATCTAAAGAAGGCTTGTCAGTTACAAGTGGATTAACCACAACCTTGTCTCCAGCTAGGTCGTTGCCTAGTAACAAATGAATGCCGTCAACGGCTAACGAAGACATTATTCCGACTGTCACAGGTCCTGAAACTAAATCTGATGACAAATTTACAGAATGGAGAGGAACATTAACAAAGCCGTACTCTACTCCCTGAATGAGAACACTCACATTAGAACAAGACTTCTCAGAAAAAGGCAAAGTACCTGATAATAAAAGACTCTGAGAAGCTCCTGTATCCCTTAAAATTTTAATATGGATGGGATTGGCCAAATCACCCAAGAGTGATAAAGAACCCTTCGACATGAATGGTTCATAATTCTTCATAATAAAATCAGACTGGGGTTTATTAGACCCAACAAATGTATTGCTTTCAATACGTGACCTTGACCTCTTAAAATAAGGGCATTTGGGATAGGTCTATCTTGATTCTTATGCTTATATTTCAATTTGAAGCAATCAGAAATAACGTGTCCTTTTTCCTTGCAATAGGTACACGTAGGAAGAGACAAGAATTTTGAATCAAGTTTATCAGAAGCTTGATTTTTAAAGTTGTGCCAGACTGAGTTTTTGAAGGAGTCGTATTAGGCTGAAATACCATTCTACCAGTAGACTGCTGAGTGAATGACTTGCCTACAACAGAAACTTTATGAGTTAAGAAATATTTATCAGCAGCACGAGCAGCATTTTCCAAGGTGTCGATCTAATGCTCTTCAAGATAAGTCTTAATGTTGATATGGACACAGTTCTTGAACTCTTCAAGTAATACAAGTTGTTTGAGACTTTCTTAATCATGTTCAACTTTCTCGACTAAGAACCATCTATCAAATAATTGCTCTTTTTCTCTTGCAATTCAACACGAGTTTGTCCAGCATCTTTTTTTATAGTTCATAAATTTTTGCCGATAAGACTCAGGGACTAACTCCTAACCCTTTAAGATGCATTCTTTAACGAAATCATAGCACTTTCATGAACTGACATTGAATGGTAAAAATCACTAGCTTTACCAATAAGTACACATTGTAGCAATTGAGTCCAATGCTCCCTTGGCCATTTCACATTTTCAGCGACTTTTTCAGAACGAGGAAAGTATTTGTCTACTTCTTTTTCTCTAAAAGGGGGCACTAACCTAATATTCTTTGTAATATCAAAACCTGAATTTGTATGTGCAGTACAAATTGCCTTTCTATTTCTTTCATTTTAATTTGAAATTCCCTTTCATCCTTCTCTTTTTGCATCTGTAAGTGCATTTGTTCATTTTGTAATTGCATTTGCGCTCTCTCTCTCTCTCTCTCTCTCTCTCTCTCTCTCTCTCTCTCTCTCTCTTTTTCAAATTGCAACTGCAATTGTTTCTCTCTCTCTCCTCTTTTTCAAATAACATTTGTTTTTCTTCTTTTTGTAAATGCATTTTCTCCTCTTTATCCAGTAATATTTGTTCTTTTTCTTTCTGAAGTTCAAGCTTCCTTAGCTCTAATTCCATCTTGTATTTCATTTTTAATTCCTTTACTTTTATGTCAGAGTCGGATACAGACTTACTGACCGAAGCCAAAACACTTTTATCGAAAACATTCTTCTCTACCAAATACTGGATCAAAATGTTTTTTTATCTCTTGCTTCGGTGAGGAAGATTTTGCCTCAGAAAGATCATATTTTCTGTCAAGTTCAAGCAATTCATCTTTTTTCAAACTATCCAACAGCTCCTGAGTAGGATTAGAAAGAAAAGCCTCCACTTTTGATGACATTGCGATAAACCCTTTTGATTTCACTACAAATTTCAAATAAAATAAAAAAATAGTACTTGGGTTTTAAAAACTAAGAGAATTTAAATTTCAAAAAACAATTGTCTGAAATATTTTAGCCAAATTCATATATCCCAAGGACGAGAACCCCACATTTCTTTGTTACGTGACTAGGCTAGTACAAAGTAACAAAGAAAAGAATTAAGTCAACAAGCTTTGTAAATTTTAACAAAATAATTTATTTCCCTAGAAAACAAGGTAAAAATATGAAAAAAGGACTTACGGGTTGTGAATCTAATCCAAAAACTAGTCCTAGAATTTAAAAATATAAGTCCTATCACTAAAAAGTTCTAATTGAATCCAAGTTCGAATATCGATGAAGTTCCAAGATGGAAGGCGATGAAGTCCTCTATAACCAGTCTTGTGCTGATGTGTCAACAGTTCCTTGTTAAGTCACCAAGAATATAAATCCAGCTTTTGAATTCCAAATAATTTAGTAAATGTCTTTGTCCAAGAATTTCGATGAAAAAGAGTATTTTCCAGGGTGAATAAATTATTTTAAATTAAAAAAAAAAAACTCAATTCAAATGGCAACAACAGGAACACCTTTTGGCCTGAAGGTATAATTTACAACGGACTCAAAAACACTGAGAATGAGTATTAAACAGTATTATTTTTTTTTTACTTCGAAATGCAACAAATAAATTGCGCAAGCTAAAACGATTACTTTATTTTCAGCAACATAAGTGGCAAGAGCGACCAACATGATTGGGGGAGTTATACCTAACGGTCTAACATTTAAAGGAAGCAAATGTCTGTTGAAGTCAATTGATTCTAATAGTTTGATGAAGATGGAATTAGATACTACAATCGAAAGTACCCGACAATGAAAGGTACCACACACAACAATGAAGTGTTCAATGAAAACAACTCCTTAATGCATGCCTACATTGAAAGAACTAGATTTATTAATTCAATATTTGGGTACTGATTTTTCTCTATACGCTTCGACTCCCCCGCATAATTAGCAGCAACAAAGCAGAAGGTGCTAAATAACTCAGACCAATATCTCATAATATCACACGTACCACAGAAGCATTAAACTTAAACTTGGCAAGTTCTAAACTAAACCTTACCATACTATTATGATTGTACCAGGTAGTTTTGTGTCGTTGATATGAAGGTAAAATTAGAAGGTCTCAATGCATTTTACAGCAATTTGGCTATAATGCATGTGAAATGGATCACCATATCTTACGAAAAGGATGATCTTTTCAAATTAAATGATCACAAGATTGTGATATACAAATATTTGCGGTTATCTGTATCGGTTTAGAATACCACCTGTCTTCCAGGTGCCTAGTGGTAAGAGCATCCGTCACGGATGCAGGAAGTCGCGGATTTCAACCCCGGCAGAGTCGTACTAAAGACTTACAAAAATGGTACTAACAGCTGCCTCACTAGGTGCTCAGCATTAAGAGGTTAGTGTTAGGACTAGTCGGCCTGGTGTCAGAATAATGCAACTGGGTGGGACATAATGCTACATGTCTGCGGCATGATTCCCCAGCGCTAGACATCACTATAAACCACCACACTGCAGACGTAGCGATATGACTGAACATTGTTAAAGCTACCTTAAAAATCCAAGTCTCTCTCTCTCTCTCTCTCTCTCTCACACACACACACACACACACACACACACACAGGTCCTGGTAGATCATTATCCATTGTATCTTCACACTCCTCCTCATAATTTAAGAATTTAAAACAATAATATTGCAAAGGCAGCTAAAATAATAGGAACTGGCAAACATAAAAATGAAATGAAACCTATTTGGCTCTAATATCATAGAATTATCTCCGAACTATTTACGAAATCGGTTAATGATAAATACGAATATGGAGATAACTAAATCGCATCATGGTATTCACTTCAAAAGATGATAAAAACAACTGCTGATGCCGATAAAACACATACAAGGACATAGAATTTGTTCATTTCCTTCATGTTTAGAATGAATCTGTACAAAACACTAACAACCTCCAATCATCACAGTATTTATTTCTAAACGTTTTGATAAAGCTGGCACTGTAAAACAATGTAGATTAGCTTAGTGAGCTTTATTTATGTTTATCAGAGAGATTAGGACCTGTTTTTCATCTACTAGTGTCTTTTTTGCAGATTACGTGCTTATACTTTTTAAAAGTTACTAAACTGCTTACGTTGTCACTGTTTTTTTTTTCTTATTGAACATTTTATCTACTGAAGAGTCTTTCATCAATTTAAGAAATCATTTTTCGAAATCATTAGTGGCTTTTTGCCTCAACTATAATTCAGCTGTCTGTAATGATTTTAACCACAGTTACGGATCAAAATGTATGATTTATATGCGTGTGTTTGAGTTTCACTTTTAAAGGGAGATAAGTAAGTTTCGTCTGGAATTCATATGATGGGAGTTGTCTTTGAAATGATCTGGCTTGCTCGAACTACAGCAGAGACTAGTGAAATGCTCATTTTTGGTTCCAACATGATACCAGTATCACTATCATAAGATATTTCTAACAGATGTTCTGCAAATGAGCTGATGTGTTCTTCACTTGCCCATCTGGATGTATTTACCAGATTGAGGAGGCTCGTGTCATTTAGTGTTATATAGGTATATTGCACGATTTTGTCTGAATTAACTATTACTTCGCATTTGCTAGTGCTAATCTATATGGTATTTCTCCATAAATTACACTCAAGATCATCAGTAATATAACTTTATTGTCAAAAGTAAAAGTTGTAATCCGATGCCTTTAAATTTGTACCTTGATCTAAACCAGTTGCACTGTTATAATGTGATAGGTGAATATTAATTTCAAAGTTATGTATGTATTATCTTTATTTCTCTCTCATAGATATTTCATGTATGTGTTAAATATATCTCTTATTGACATGACATGTGTGTTAATTCTCTTTAATATTTCTCTCGCATGTAAGGCATCAGTGTGTAAAATGTCTTTAAATATTACTCTCTCATAGATATACCAGCAGATGTTGCATGAGTGTGCACTATCTTTAAATATTTATCTCTCTGAACGATACGGCATATTTGTGTTAATTGTTGTTGTTGTTGTTGTTGTTGTTGTTGTTATAGGGTTTAACGCCATTTTTCAGCACAAGATAGGCTATACATGGCGGCCAGTATTAATGGTGGAGGAAGAACTGTGTTAATTGTCGTGAAGTATTTCTCCCTTATTGATGTACCATGCTTGAGTTAGTTTTCTTTACATATGTCTCTCTCACAGATATGGCACGTATGTGTTAATTGTCTTTAATGTTGCCCTGGCAAATATATGGTATGTATCTGTCAATTGTTTCTTTAATTACTTGTTTCTCACAGATATGGCAACAGCTATTGCATGTATGTATTAATTATCTTTAAATATTTCTCTCTCAAAGTTATGACATATTTGTATTAATTGTCCTTGAATATCGATGTCAAAATTATGACATGTATATGTCAATTGTCCTTAAATATTTCTTTCTCAGGGACATGACAAGAGATATAGCATTTTTCGGTTAATTGTCTTTAAATATTTCTCTACACAGATATGGCATGTATGTGATAAACAAAAATGATTGTCATCTTTGTTTGTTGACACCGTAGTATCGTAATTTTAGACCCATGTACACTAGTTTTGCAATCCTGCAAAACCATTTGGGAAAATCCAGAATGCAGCCAGTACCGCTGTAAACGTTTGGTCTGTTAACATTTACGAACTGAGTTGATGTACAAGTAAACATCCTAATTAATCCTAGTTGTTTAGATGCTTGCATAGTTCAACTTCGGTGTCGTCCCTCTAGATCACCTTGTCTTTGACAATAATTCTCTAACTTTGTCCAAGAGAAACGAGGCTTCAAAGGAAGGGACAACAACGTCCAGGATATATTTATTTAATGCGTGGCAATATTAAAATTTTATGGCTGTGATGCACAATAAACAACATACCAAACTTTGCACTAATGTTGATAGTTGCAAAATGTCATATAACTGAGTCTACTTTGAGCATAGTATCTATCGAGTTCTGTACAATAGAACGAACCCGTTTTGTTCTATCAGTTATCCTTGTATGTTGAAAAAAATCAAGTATTTTCTTTATATATATACGTTTCTGTCCCTGATGTGTATTTATCTGTGATGACAACACATTCACATAAATCATTTATTCCAATGTAATGTTATATTCTGTGCGCGTAGCAGTTAGGACCATCACATGAATTGAAAATGAGTATCAGGTCAATATGTCTGATTTTTGTCTGTCTCATTTACCGTAGTTTCTTCAGCTATGCTGGTTCTGTATCAAAATATTTGCCTTTCAATCTTTCATTCACATATATAAACATATTAAATTCGTTTTCAATTTGCCCAATTATCCTTACTTTTGCATTGGATACCTGTCAACCAATGTATGTATTTATCAAAACGTTATTTTATCGCTTCTAGATATTTGTCGAGGGAGTATTTTAAATGAATTCCACAGCATACACAAACCATTTGATATCTGTATGGTATCTAGTATAGTTAAGCTTGTTTGTATATAAACTATTCTGGGGAACTATTTACCAGTTTAATCTACGCACTTGATAGCTATCGTTATGCAAAGTTACATAATCAATCCATCCAGCATTTAGTTCAAAGTCGGATTCAAACACATATCAAATAAAGTTCAGTACCCTCACCCATGTTGCCTCTTCACATATATATCTGCGTGAATACGATGGCCACCTCCTTTATATAAGCACAATATTGTTCATAAGGTCAACATATATATACATTCGCAAACGTGTGTTGTTAGCGGTGGAGGAGACTGCCTAACCTGGAGATGGATACCTACATGATGTTTGACCACGTGCATTTGCACATATTTAAACCATTGAGTAAAAGGAGACTAATAATTCTTTGAATTGATTTTGAAACGTAATTATATATTTCTGTCT
>JAECUM010034015.1:0-10666 GCA_016617855.1 Megalonaias nervosa
TCTCACTGTGCACTGTTGCCGAAATACACACAGACAAGCACACCATAAGCTCATATTCTAAAGAATAAACAATTGCCTTTAAATCCTTACCAAGAATGCCTAAATCTAACTCTTGTATCACCACCAAAAGGAGACAGGAAAAAATGATCTAAAAATAGACTGGAACTATTAATTGTGACCTGAGGCCTGATGCCACTGCATGAATTTAGCTATAACGACGAAAAAGGGAAATAATTCGTATCAAAAATCTCTCCAATCGTATTCTATTTTGCACTGTAATACTATTCAAACAAAAACAAATCATAATTCCTGTGTGTACACCGATATATACACCGAGGACATGTAAATACAAGTGTATTTCGGTTTTTCAGTGTATTTCGGTGTTTATAGTAACCCCGTATAATGTATTAACAAAAGTCTTGTCTATTTTAATGATGTCGTTGTGGTCTCCGATGTTGGGATCGCCTTATCTTAATACACAATCTGTTATTCAAGTTCCATTCGGGACGAATGATTTTCTCAGGAAGGGGCGAGTGTAACGAAATTTTAGTTCTATGTCTTCATTTCCTAATAAAGTCACGCAAATACATCCTTCCCTTGCAAGGTGTCATGATGGAGAGAAGAACGAAGATTCCCTCACGTAACCGAATTCTGTCAGGCTATGGAAGCTTGCCACGCTTGAGGTACATTTTGAAACACATTAAACATGCCATGTCTTGACATTACTATATTTAGTTACCTGATGCATACTTTCCTAAATATCAATGTATCTCTTTCTGGATTCTTTGATTAACATGCTTAATTCTTGTAACTCAGCTGCATTCCGACTCGCGATGTCATTTCAGTACCACACTCTCCAGTGTGGAGGTATTGAAATTACGTCACGAGGCGGGATGCGTTACCCCTTTTCATTGGCTGACTGAGTTTCCATTAGCTACCGTATTTGATATAAATATGTTCGCATCGACACACGAGTGAATCGTTGACCGGAATAACCTATCTTGGGGCCGAGTACGCAACCTGGGGCCAAGGGGCTCAACCCGGGGCTATAATCAGTCGCGAAGCACTCAGTGCATAGGCGACTTTTATCCATGGAAAAAAAGACGAGAGTGAGGGCCCAGCCCGGGGTTATAATCAATCGCGAAGCACTCAGTGCATGGGCGACTTTAAAAAAAAAAAAAAAAAAAAAAACAGACGAGAGCGGCTTTCACACATTGAAACACCGACTTCAGAGGTTGTAATAAAAGAAACAAAAGCCTAAACCATGGCTATGGCAATACTTCAGGTATCATTGAAGTTGGATTAAAACCACCCATAGCAATATTAGATGCACTATAAATTTATCCTGTTTGGAAATACATTCCAAATTACCATATTTCTCCATGTATGAAAACAAACTTCTAAAATCTTCTCTCCAATCCTGGGTAACAGTCCAAAAGAAAATATACTATATGAATTAATGTATGTATGTGCAAAGAAGTAAAGGGAATTACTAAGCCACAAATATGAAATATTTTGTATTGTAGAAATTGTGGAGTAATTTAAAGTCATTGTAAACTTGTTCATTTCTCAAGTATTGGGTATATGTCTATACCCATAGATTAGTAAACCATATATATACATATATAATATGATTGTCTGTAATGTGTGATTCCAATATTTGTTTAAAATAAATCTGCTATATTTTACTTATCCTGACTTCATTTTCTTTTGGTCAAGTACTAGGCTGGGACGAACCATTTTTAGGAAAACGTTGCCCTTATTTGGAGCAAGAAAACATTACAGTAGTTGCACAGTGAAAAGAATATTACTCAATGGAGAAGATGAAAGAGGTGAAGGTGTTGGTCTTCTCAGAGATATTCTCACTGAATTCTGGGAAAGCTTCTATTCCAAATGTTGTGAGGGTGCTGATATCAAGGTTCCTATTTTGCGACATGATATGGGTGAAGATGAATGGAAATCAGTAGGTAGAATCGTATGTGATGGTTGGTCAACCTTGAAATACTTTCCAGTACAACTTGCGCAACCTGTACTTGAAGATGCAATATTTGATATGATTACAGTAAGCCTTACAACAACCATTCTTGGCTTCATACCAGTTTCAGAACGAACCATCATTCAAGCAGCATTATATAACATTGAGTTGGTGGATATGAATGACCTGTTGGAGGTTTTGGAATCCCATGAGTGTAAAAAGTTGCCAACACCTGCAAACATTCAGTCCATCATTGAAGAAATTGCACACAAGGAAATCTTACAGGAGCCAAAAGTTGTCATTGAAAGTTGGAGAAAGGTGTTTGGAACCAATTTGGAAATGGACCAAAATGTATTTTGTGACATTTATAAAGAAAAGCAGCCAACAATGAAGAAAATATTGAATGCTTTGAACATTCCAGATATGATGGACTGCAACCAGCAAACCACATCTAACTACCTGAAACATTTTGTGAAAGGGTTGGACAAGAAAGGTATGGAAAACTTTCTACATTTTTGCACAGGTTCCAGTCTTATGAGTGAGAAGATCACTGTCGAGTTTACAAGGTTATATGGCTTTGAAAGACGCCCAGTAGCACATATCTGTGGAAGTATTCTAAGAATGCCAACAACTTATGAAACAGTCTCAGATACGCGAGAAGAATTTTAAAATATCCTATCAAGCAATGTTTGGGAGATGAGTTATGTTTAATGTGAATCAAAGCATATAGGAAGTATGTTTAGTATTAGTGTTGTTTCTCAGTACATACAATATTAGTACATATACTGTTATTTGACCTATGACACTGTCAACAGTGAAAAGATCTCTCCATATAAAAACCCCACAAAAAAACCCCATTTAAAATAATGTACTTAGCAATCCAGAACGTGTCAGGAACATTTTATATCTTCAGAGAAGTGTGACAGTAATTTCTTTTGTAGATACTGCTGAATATCAGCTGATTTAAGAAGTAATAATAATAATATTCACAGATAAATGGTACCAGCATTAAATTAATTACTTATCATGTAATATCAGTCGGTATGTTATTGCTTTTAATTGATAAATGTTTAGTACATTGATTCAGATTCTTTGTTACTGTTATGGTCTCTTTGTAGTTTTCTTGTTTCATTTTGACCATGTTAATATTAGAGTTTATTGGAATACCTGCTTATTCTGAAGGGAAAATAACAAAGAATGTTGTATCCTGAAAAGGTCAGAAAAATAATGGATAATTTATGTTCAACTTATTTTATGTGAAACATTGCATTTAAACTTGTGTAACAGGATCATATATTTAGACACAAATAAAAACATATATTTATGTTACCTACAATTATAATTTTGTTCCACGTTTTTTTTTAAAGCTTGAAAGGTTAAGGACATTGAAATAAATCTTGGTTCTATATTTCAGACCTCTGATGATTACATCTCAGCTGCATGTACTTTGATTAATAATGTGATTTATGTTTGTGTCCATATATTCAGATGATAAAGAATTTTTGTATTTTGACAGTGTCAGAAAATAAATGAGATATATTTGTTTGTTTCTTTGTGAAATGTTCCAGTAGAGCACATACTAGTAGTGTAGTGGGGCTGTTTAGCGACAATGGGAAATTCCTTACAGACCCCACCCCCACCCCCGGGGGGAGGGGGGGGGGGCTATTTAACGACACGATTTTTAACATAGGGAATGTATAGGGACAAGAGGAATGGAACAGGTAGGGTGACGTCACGGTACTGAACAGCTGCAACAATGTGGCAAGTGGCTGACCGAATACGCGTAGCTACTCTAGGTAGGGACAAATATAATAGAGAGACAGAGACATATACAACACACATATAACATATAGGCAAGAAAGAATAAATCTTTTCGAGGCAGTGGAGTGGCCCTGAAAAGGGCCTTTGTTATGTTAACACCATTCCGTTAACATAGAGGGCATCGCATAGGTCTTCTTCTTTTTCTCAAACTTCGTCTAACATCTGGTCCATAAATCAGAACTCGCTTCAGACAGCCTTGTCTTTCCACATAGGTCCTTCTTTTCCAAACACTTGTCTCGGTGATCCGAACGATTCTCCATGATGATCTCACATACATGGGTAAGTCCGTACGGAAAAACGACGACGATACGAAAGTAGACGATTCAACGTTGGTCCACATCTTTGTGACGAGAACAGGTGAAGGGAATGAAGTGAACCGCGTTTATTTATAGTGGAAGAGCGGATCGAAACGATTGAAATTGTTACCAATCCCAACACGCGTTACAAAATTCAGTCACTTCGCGGAGTGTCTCTTCCAATCCGAAGAGAGCTACCTGTGACGTCATATTCTCTATATAGGTGCGATAGCGTCTGTGCGCAGTGAATCGATGCAGCATTGTTTTGTGAAACATGACTGAAACTAAGAAGACGATGAATTGGGGTGCACCGGCTTTGGAGACGAAAAGCGATGGCATAGCAGCGGCTACCAAAGTTAACACAGCGCTACTTCCATAAGAGGTTGATTTCAACTGGGATTTAGTAGATTTTTTCTCTTCTTCGCAAGAATTTGTTCCGGTACCAGTACCTTCGCCACTTTCTCCTTCTTTACCACACGCCGAGGATTTTAAACAAAGACAGAAAGAAGAATTGGAGAAATTTTTACAGCAGCAGAAAGAGGCAGAACAAGTATTTCTCCTTGAACAGCAACAGCGAGAAGAAGAAGAGGCAAGAAGGAAACGACAGGAAGAAGCAGTAGAGAAGAAACAAGGTCTAGGAGAAAAGGAGAACAGTGAACCTCAAACGGTAACGGTACTCTTGGACATTTTGGCCGAGTTAAGAAGTCTGAAACAAATGTATCAGACTTCTTTATTACGACCCAAGAGAAAAAGACCTTCCAGAGCCAAACAGCCTAACCCTGTTACTACACCAGAGATACCACTCCTTGTAATTTCTACTAAATCATTGACAGGAGCAAGTCCACAAGTAGGCCTTGGCCGTGGCAAAGGCTTAAGGCAGTTAAAGCGGATTGCTTCTCGTTCCTGAGTTTGTTCTAAGAAAAAAACAAACACCCAACGGTCCTTTTCAGGACCACTCACTTCTTTCGAAAAGAGATAGTATTCATTTTGCCAAAATCAATTAAAACTCAAAATCCCTTGTTTAACCCTATGATCTACGTGTTGTGAGTGCATGAGTGTAGACCCTTATTATTCTAAACAATCAAAACCAAGAGACACTTACGTTTTTTCAGTCTGGTCTATTCTGGTACAAATATTTACAATTCAATGTCACAACACAACATAACACAACACTTTTAAAAAGTTCATAGACTTCTGTGTCTTTTTTCTTCTTTCACTCTCTCTGTTTTCTGATTTTCTTCACTTTCACAAGTTTTTCCTCCTCTTCTTCCTCACTTTTTTTCTCGTCTTCTTTTCTTTTCTATCTTCTCTTTCTGAACGTGTCGGGGTTCTTCCTTTGCCGAGGGTACCTCTTCTTCTTCCTCCTCCTCCTGCTCCTGCTGTTTCTTAGGGCAATCTGAAGACCAATGTCCTTTCTCTTGACAATGATAGCAAGTATCTTGACTTTTGTCTCTTTTGACACTGGTCTTGCTTTTTTGACGATCTGGACATTCGGTAGCCCAATGCCCTTTCTTCTGACACATATAGCAAGTATCTTGACTTTTATCTCGAAAGGAGGGAGAGTAGTCCGTCGGCTTGTCTGAAGAAAACTTTCGTATGACACCTCGCAAAGCTCTAATCAGAAGTTCGATTTGTGTGGGTTCTTCCATCGTGCTGGTCGGCTTGAGAGTGAAATGAATACTGAGAGGGAGGGCACCAGCCCTTTATGTATGCACTAAGCCATGGTGTTTCAACTGTAGTCATTTGACTTTTTGCAGTCAAGATGAAACGATCGCATCATTTCGTAAAGAAAGGAGAAGAAAGTAAGAGGCAGAAGCGTGATTTATCGCCTCGCACAGTAGCTGAAGTCTTGGCTCGAATTCATGCCAGCATCTTTGAAGATGAGATGAGTGAGCCAGAATCCAGACCCAGAGAGTCTACACTCAGTCAATGTCCATTACCACCAGTAAACCCTGAAACGTACTACCACATTCGAGAGACGAACAAACGCTCCTCTAGAAAATTTAGAACTACGGCCTACACGTACACGGTGAAGTTTAAAGATTTCAAGTCCGACGTACCGCTGGAGAAAGCAGAAGGGTTCATCACCGATGTGTGGGATTCTTTGTTAACAACACTGAAACAGCAATGTGAAGCCAAAGAACATGATCGCTTGAGACTTTCCATTCATCACCACAGTCTGAAAAGTCCCCCGTTTGGATCGAGTTTAGCAGCTCAGCAGAATTGACACCTTCCAAAGTCATGGATAATATTCAACACGTACAAAAATCCAACGACAAGTTTCACATCACCGATGGAAAAGCGACACTGTTCATGACCCACGTGTCTCTTTACCAAGGGATAGGACGCAAAAAGATGTTCTTGGTAGACAACCTTTGCAGCACCAAAAAGAGCCTCGTCCAAATTAACAACCCTCAAGACCAGATGTGTTTAGCCCGTGCCATCGTGGTGGGACGAATGTATGCCGACAAGAACGACACGGCAGAATGGAAAAGAGCCTGGAAAACTATTCGATGATCGGACCGAGCCAAACAACGAAGAGAAGCAGAACTCCTGTTACAGCAAGCAGGGCTATCCAAAGACACACCCTGCGGTATTCCTGAAATGCAAAAGTTGCAAGACGTCTTAGCTCCACGCTACACCTTGAAAGTGCACTCTCAAGAAGTGCGCGGACCTCCGTTGTTTCGAGGCAAAAATTTCAAAGATGGAAAATACATTCACGTCTATCATCACGATGAACATTTCGATGCCATTACCAGTATCGCCCCTTTCCTGGGATACAGTTATTACTGTGAGAAATGTGACTATGGCTATAACAATCGAGAGCAACACAAGCATTGCGGATCGAAATGTGAGGGATGTTTAACCTTTAAGCTCTGTCTGGACGAATGACAAGAACGAGTGCATTGCCCAGCTTGTCAGCGCACGTTTGTCAGTCCTACCTGTTACCAACAACATCTAAAGACGCAAGGTTCACAGCAGAAAAGTGCTTGTCAAATCCTGAGATTGTGCCCTACTTGTGGACAAGGCATACGTACCAATAATGCTAAGGCGCACGTCTGTTCAGGAAAGAAGCGATGTCACATTTGTCGCCAAGTCGTAGACTTGGAACACCAATGCTACATTCAAAAATACCAATCCAAACACGAAGAAGAAGGTAATGACCAGAAGAAAGGCTATTTCATCTTTTTCGATTTCGAATGCATGCAAGCGACTGGCATTCACATTCCTAATTTCTGCGTGGCTCACCGAGCGTGTGAGAAGTGCATCCAAGAGCCTATCTTGACTCATTGCCCTCACTGTAGCAAGATTCCTGGAGGACATGAAAAAATCTTTCGGGGACCAAACACGCTGGCCAATTTTGCCCAGTGGATTTTAGACCCTATCGACGAGACGTGGAGCCAAGAAGACATCGAACGTTACGGAGATTGTCATAGCTATGCCACGGTGATGGCTCACAATTTCTCGGAATACGATGGTCAGTTTCTGTTGAGATACTATACGGAACAAAGTACCGAACGTCCGAAAGTGACTTTGAACGGAGCCAAACTCATTTCCATGCAAGTGGGCCAAGTGCAGGTTAAAGATTCGATGAGTTACTTGGCCATGCCTTTGAGCCGAATGCCTAAAACGTTTGGAATGACAGAAATGGCCAAAGGCTATTTCCGCACTTTTTCAATACCGAAGCCAATCAACACGCCGTTCTGCCCCATTTTCCTGAGGCTCACTACTACGACCCCGACAACATGCGTACCGAACAACGAGAAGCTTTCTACGTATGGTACCAGACTCACGCTTCGGACCCCTTCGACTTTCAGGAAGAAATGTTAAAATATTGTCGTTCCGACGTGGACATTTTACGACGTTGCTGTTGAAAATTTCGAGAACTGTTCAAGCAACACGGTGGGATCGACCCTTTGAAAGAAGCCTGCACCATTGCCAAAGCGTGTTCCTTAGTGTACCGTCAACGATTCATGCCCGAAAACACCCTGGCTGTCATCAGTCCTCAAACGACTAATTTTGTCAAATGTCAATACTCGGTCAAAGCCCTACGCTGGCTACATTACTTGTGCGACAAGGAAGACAAATGCATCCAACATGCTCGCAACGGAGGAGGCGAAAAGACCATCGGAAGGTATTCGCTGGATGGCTGGGACTTAGAAAACCCCAAGATCGTGTACGAGTTTAACGGGTGCTTATTTCACGGATGTCCCATCTGCTACCCTCAACGTAACACGACAAATCAGTTTTTGCAACGGACCATGGAAGACTTGTACCAGACCACTTGTCAGCGACGCTTGAAGTTAGAAGAGCAAGGATACCAAGTGGTAGAAATGTGGGAACACGAGTACGATCAGAGATTGAAAACTGATCCCGAGTTTAAGCGCATCGTGGAAACTTACAAGCTGGTGGACCCACTGAACCCGCGGGACAGTTTGTACGGAGGATGGAAGAATGCCACCTGTTGGCTGTACTAATCCGACGAAGAGAAAGGAGAAGAAATCAAATACTTGGACATGTGTTCTCTGTATCCGTACGTGTGCAAATATTGTCACTTTCCCGCAGGGCACCCGCAATTGCTGACGGAACACATCGACCTGGACAACATTCGCCAATACGAAGGATTGATCAAATGTAAAGTTTTGCCTCCCACATACTTGTACCATCCCGTTTTACCTCATCATTGCCAAGGAAAACTGATATTTCCCTTGTGCCGTACTTGTGCCGAAACGTTGAACCAAGACCAACCTTGTCAGCACACTCAGGAAGAACGCGCCTTGACAGGAACGTGGGTCAGCGTGGAATTGTTCAAAAAAGCTCAGGACTTGGGATTCCAACTGTTAGAAGTGTACGAAATTTACCACTTTCCCAAGACAGAAAAATACCACAAGGGCGACGAGACTCAAAAAGGCATTTTCGCAGACTACGTGAATGACTTTTTGAAACTGAAACAAGAAGCCAGTGGTTATCCTTCCTGGTGCCACACTCTCGAAGACCAAACGAAATTCAAAGACAAATACTGGGAGCAGGAAGGCATCATTTTAGACCACATCGAAAAAAACGAAGGAAGGCGATCGTTTGTCAAAGTGATGTTAAATTGCTTGTGCGGTAAAATGGCACAATGACCGTGTTTACCCAAGACGGAGTATCTGACAGAACCTTCTCGCTACTTCCAGATGATTCACGACAAAATTAAATACATGAAACACGTGGACGTCCTTCGTGAGGACTTGATCTATGTCAATTACAAAGAAGAACTCAAAAGAAAAAGCAAATCATTTTGAAACCTGGAGGAAGCGATTCTCTAGGAGGTGTCATCATTCGTTCCCTCTTAAAATGGGATCCTAATGCTCCCAAAGTCGTCCCCAAGAAAAAAGCCACGCCCAAACGTACCCAGAAGAAAAAGAAAAAGAGCAACGGTGTCAAGACCAGGTCACAGCCTCAGAAAAAGAAAAAGAAAAGTCTACAGAAAACAGCTTCTACCCGCAAGAGAGCGTCTCCAAAAACTTCTCCTCCAGTGGTGACACCCTCTTCCTCTATAGCGGCAGTGGCCGCTGGTAAAAAGTACCCGCCCCCAAAATCAAAGTACAAGAGAGAACGGGCGTGTTACAGAGTTTACTGGATTTGTCCAAGCAAGAAATGTCCCAATTTAGTCCGTTGCAAACTCCTCCACGACGTGTGTTGCCTGTCATCAAGTTGATACGACGTAAAGACAATCAGTGGCGACGCATTCCAGTATAAAAAGACCTGAGGCAAACAATACGGATCAATGTTTTTGCGCTGCTCAACGCCCAAAAGATGTCCCCTACAAGAAGTGCACATCGTTACCATCGTGTTCCTTCGTCGGTCCAAAAAGGAAAAGGAAAACGAAAAAGACAGTCACGTCATCCTAAAAAACGCTTAGCCAAACATCGACGTCACCCTCTGAAAAGACACACTCGTCCAAAGAATAAAAGGAGAAGCCACCAAAGGGGAGGATTTTACATTAATATGGATAAGTTAGTAGTAATCACTTCGCAAGGTTAGAGAATGCGTTCTCTAACTTCCTAAAGAAACCAAAAAGATAAAAGGATGCATGTCGAGTCATGGACTTCAGTGTATTTTGTGCACCAAAAGATGTCTCCTCATTCTCGTTCTTCTGTCCAGAAAGGAAAAAGAAAAAGACAGTTTCGTCATCCGAAAAAACGCTTAGTCAAACATAGACGTCACCCCCAGAAAAGGCACACTCGTCCAAAGAAAAAGATGAGCCACCAAAGAGGAGGATTCTTTGGCGATTTTGGAAAACACATCGTCACCTTTTTGACGAAGCGATAGTCCCCCAAAAAGGATAAAAGACCATGTGACAAGTCATCGACGTTAGTGTATTTTTTGCTGTGTGCCACGGAACCAAGGAACCAACCGAGAAAGATGTCACCCCAAAAAAGACATTCTTCTTCTGCCCCCAAAGGAAAGAAAAGGAATGGACTGCCACCTCGTTTAGCCAAACATTGGGACATGTTGTCCGTCCTGTCCAAAGCTCCTCCACCCATGCGAAAACAACTCATTCAAACTGCCTCCAAAGATGTCATCGATA
>JAECUM010034016.1:0-15932 GCA_016617855.1 Megalonaias nervosa
CTTGGTACTTGCTCTCTGGGTATTTTGGACATATCTAGGAACTGAGTCCCTTCATGGTGTATACATTCTAGAAAGGATCCTTCCGTTCTCTCTACTCTTCTTATTTGGAAAAAATTTTCTAGCCTCCATTTTTTCAAACTTTTGGCATTTTGTACTGCACGTGCTGCTCGCTCTTGTGAGTTGTTTTCTTCTAAGCTCATCTTCACAGTCCTGTTTTTTTGTATTTGTTTCTTGTCAGTATTTGTTCTGGTTATAGTGATTTTTTCAAATCGTGATTGTCAACATCCCATTGCACTTGCAATTGCCTTTAGCCTCTAAAAATTGCTTGGTCCTTTAAAACTGCTTGGTCCTCGCCATTTTCAGATTTGTTTACTATTAACCTTACTTGTCCAACAGGAGTTTAACAATCAGTGGTCTTTCAAGACAGGTTTTACTGTAATAGCTAACCCATATCTTCTATGTATGTGACCTTCAGCCCTAAGTTTAAATAAGGAATTTTTTTTCTTGATGTTATATGGGAAGTCACAAATATAAGAAGAATCCATCATTACCATAAGGAAATACCATCTTTTCTAGTAAAATGTTTCATCAATAATGCTGACCCAATCATAATACCTTAGGAAAACTACTACTACTACATTGCAAATCCAACCCCACTAGGCCAAAACTTTTTAGTTAAAAAGCTAAAGTTGTCTACGAACCTAGGTGGCAGTTAGATTGATCTCCCCTTGATCCATGGAATGGTACCAAATCCTGTGAAAATTTCAGCAGCTAATGTAGTGGAAGGCACATTTAACATATAGATGTAACTGGGGGTAGGCTAAGGATGGTATATGTGTATTATGATTAGATAAGTATTTCTGAAGAAACATATTTTACAAGAAAACATTGGTTTCTACATCAAAAACATTAACTAATCATAATACCTTAGCAGAATATGTAAAAAAATAGGTTGATGGAGATACATCTTTACCCAGGAGAGACCACCTTATGGAGGATGAAAATGTGCTGATATAATGTCCTTACCCTCTGAGAGTGGTAAGAAGAGGTGTGGTCTCCCTTAATACAACAGCTGTTATTCTTAAGTACCACTCTCAGAGAGTTCTGTAGATAACCTTGAGAAGAAGTGTTCAGAGTAGACAGGAATTTCATTACAAGAGTCTGATTCTCATGAATGGGAGTCTGTCCTTGGCAATGTAAGCATAAGCCATCATGAGTGATACTGACCCATCCTGTTAGAATTATATGCCGTTTGGGTCCACTGATAGAGCATGTATTTTGCTGATTCTTTCTGCCATTCATTAATGCAATGAGGAGTAGGTCTTACATCAGATGTGAACTAACTGAGATTCTTGAGAGAAGTTCAAATGTTGTCTTGGTCAGGCGGGTTAGTACCCATTATAGATTCTAATCTGGGCAAAAAGTCAACATATTTGAACAATTGTATATTCAGAACTGGACAGAATATACAGGACCGATATTGTATTGTCTGATATCCTCTTTCCATGATGATGCTGGATGTCAATGATTGTTGAATGGTAGTCTTTGATTGTGACTGATGCTGTTTCTTGTCAAGCAGCCGAAGTAAAAAGTTAGCTATTTAAGGTACTGATGCAGGCAGTGGTCTAATAATAATAATAATGACTTTATTTAAAGAAGCTCATTTGGTCAATTGACCAATGTTCCATGAAGCCTTCTACATATATATATATATATATATATATATATATATATATATATATATATATATATATATATATATATATACATACAATTGTTACTAGAAGAGGTGTCTTTAGATAGCAAATGCTATTAAAACTAGACAAATGATCTACTGCTACAATAAAATAAGCACAAGAGAATGAGTAAGGAGAATGTGTTTTTGAGCATGTCACTGTGTGAAGATTTTCAATTTGCTTTTATATGCTTTGAAAATGGAAGGCAGGACTTTGTTTAATAAGATCTAGGCATGCAGATTCAGCAACTCTGGGTTGGGATGAAACTCCTGCCATTGTACTCGCTTGAGCAGATGAAGAAATATCTTGATTTTCCTGGAGATTTCTTTTGTGAGATTAATGAGATTACTGATCCATGATTTTTCCCATTTGAGTGGAAAAATCAAGATACAACACTTTGATTCTCTTGCTTTCTGCTTTGGAATCAGAGGTGTTGCAGGGTAAGTATATGCATCCAGACTATGTATAGAAAGAACATCATGTTATGTATATCTATATTTTTGTTAACTCTTGGTAAATGATTATGTCTAAGTTTTGTAATTTTTATTCACAGATGTAAATTTCCAATGGTTTTTTTTAGTTGGTGGCATATGTGCGTAACATCTATTCATAGATATTAAAGATGCTTACATATATCTTGACAGTTACTAATAACAGAATTATCAGTAAACTTGTTTGCAAGATTCAGCCTTTTTCCCACTGGACTGATAGGAATATTAGATTGAGTAGTAAAGTCTGTCATGTGGGGTATATTGTGACAAATAGAATAATAGACATTTGAATGTGTATATAAGGAGAGTACTGAGCAATCAGATTCATATCTATTTTGGAGTCATTCTTATTTCTTGTGTTCCTGTTGTAACATTAAGTCTGCAGATGTGTTTTATGATGTACTTAGATACTGAGAGGAAAAACATTTGTTTGGACTGTTCAGTGGAAATAGAAAGTGCTCATTTTTTGGACTATAATATTATTCTGGACCTATTGTGAATTATTCAAAGGAGTTCTGGACAACACCATTCTGACAACATCATAATTCTTGATGGACTAGTACATTTCTGGTTGTGAAGTTTATAATGAACTTTTCATTCTTTTGGGTTTTTATACGACTCCTTAGGATTATTTTAGATTCACTTCATACTACTGCAAGTTCCTCTCACATTTTCATTTAAAACCTTGATAATTAAATTATTTGTTAAGTTTTACAAAACTTGTTTTGCTTTGCTTCTTTCTTTCTGTTACTTAGTTTATGACCATAGAGTCATAACGATCAACTGCCCAGACCTTCAAACCCAGGACCGGTGAAAAAAATGTTGGGAGTTTGGCATTCCACCTTGTCACAAATAAGTCCACCACTGGTCGATCCATTTGGGCACATATCTGAATTATATTAGTTGATTCTTCTGGGATAATAATACATTTATTCAGCCTGGAAAATGATGAACGTGGATTTGTTGCTTAAGACACCATTTTTGAAAATCCCATACAAGAACATGAAGGTTGGGGGACATGGTTCTATCCTTGCAATTTGAGATAAGTCACTACATTGGAGTTGTCAGACAGAATGAGAACTCCCTTCCCATGTAAATTCTCCTGCCACTGGTGACAAGTTTATAAAATGGGTTTCATCCCGACAATTTTGATATATAAATGACATGGGTGGGGGGGAGGCACACTCCACTGGCTTCTCAGAATAATGGAAGGAGATGTGCCAACCAGTACTCTGTGCTTGCATCCAAATAGATTGTAATTTTGAGAGGTAGTACTGTAGAAGTATACACAATGTGAGATGTGAGCCAGTGAGGTTGCCCCATCTTCTGAAATGGAACTTCATTTTGTGCAGATTATGAGAAGTCAGTGGTACAATGGGCAAAGTCTCAGCTTTCATTTGGAATCATTTATAATGGGTACTGGCTACCTAGAACTAAGAGGTCTACTGCCACATTGTGCAAACCCAGCAGGCAAAGGAATTCTCCACTGGATAGATCATCCCTTATAAGAATGGATTGCAAATCCTCAATGACTGCATAATCTTTCTCCTACATTTAGAACTTGTCATAATATTTCCATCGTGAACCAGGGGGCGCAAATGAATTGATTGAGTGCTATTAGGTTGATGACAGGGTGAAGAGTTATGTGGTTATAGCTGAGGAAACCCTGAGCAAAAGAAAGTGAGGAAGTCACTTGTTGGGTCCATAGGTCATCATATCATATCTTGTCCCATTCAACGCAAATGAATTGGAGCCTTCTCCCAACTGGGATCTATGAAAAGAGTGGCATGAAGATGATGTTATTGTTCAGCTAGCAAGACTCTTGAGGAGAGAAACATTGTCAAAAACAATTGCCCTATCTCTGCCTCTTGTCCACTTTTGTTCCTGAGAACTGTGATTTTTGACAGTTGTAGAATCAGTAGGATTGCTTCCTAGTGGCATGTGTCCTAGGAGCATCCTTGCAATCTTTTTCTTTTTTTTTTTTTTGATTGACTTGAAAATCCCCCTGCTGTAGCTGAGACTGTGAGGAAGGGAAATTGGTCTCTTTAGTGACTGGTTTTCGGATTTTTGTCAACCTCACCATTAAAGAGAATATTAGATGATAAAAGTTGCTAGTGTACCTTGGCCTTATGATGGTCTTAAGTATGGTGGTGGTAAAGAGCACTGTATCTCCCTTTGTCACTTCTATGTTCATAGTGGCCATTATAGCATTGGCCAATATTTTGGGCAGCTCTGTTTAAGATATGGGCTATTCTGAAAACAGAGTGTTGGGAGAAGATACAAGTGCTGAAAGACTGCCATGAATACCAGATCCAACATAGAGCCAATGGCCACAACTGTTGCGTGTCATTAAAAGACTTCAATCCATGTGTACAGAGGATGGTTTTGTCACCCCCAAAGCTGCAATATCTCAGTCGACTGTGGGGTTATCCAAATGGAAAACTGGTGTTTTGCACTTATAGAACTGCTGACTAAAGTTCAAAGAAAGGTGTCTTGGTGAGAATAAGAGTCGGGTGATGCTTGGGTCATGTAATTGACAATATAGGCAGCCCTGAATGACAGTAACCTTACCAGATTGTGGAAGTGATTTGAAAGTAAATTCTTTCTTTTTAGTCAATAATCAACTAATGCCAGAACTTTAGATCAGGCAATTGTTATTGAGGGATGAGGAGGACAGAACTTTGTGGCAGTAGGTGGAAAGTTTCTTCACTCCAAGCCCATAAAACTGAGTCTTTGTGCATCTAATAATGATGAGGGGACTTGCAATCAACTTTTGTAATCTTTGGATGAGGTGTTGAAGCCGACGTCTCTTGTGCTGCCTATGAATTAACTTGAGAAGAACGTCAAGTATGGTGGCTCACTAAACTTGCAGAACATTCTAAGCTAATAAGGTGACCGCTAAGTTTCCTCTAAGTACAGGCTCCCTTTTAGTGGCAAAGGCTTGAGAACAAAGTGAAGTGACATCTCTTGAATACTGAGGCACTAAGCTGACCATCATATGCAGAGAGTATCTAGCTGCACTATGTGGGTTAGACTGATCCATGAGAGTGCCTGTATAACCTGGGTTCATGAAACTGGACAAAGCTAGTTCTTCTGGTGGCTGATACTGTAAGACTGATTGTGGCCATGACCCATCAAGATCAAAGATATATGTCAGAATCTGGTGATGGTGGAACCAGACTATCTTGGTTGGCATGACACTGTCCATGTCTTGAGACTGGGATTGGGTATGGGATGTTGATCCATGTACCAGTCTGTAATTCTGATATGCGAGATGGTAACTGAGACTCTTTGCTCTTGATCTTGCTCCCCAGTAAGTGATATGGTGATGAACCCTAGCCTGCAAACTGATGAAGTTCTTGCCTCTCAAGTTGGACTTCTGTTCCTTCCCCTTCTGTACCCCCAGTACTGCCGCCCATTGACTTCTGTCCATAATATGCAAAATCTGCCATTATTTGTAGATTCACAACTGGAGAAGTTACACATGCAAAGTGGTTGTCAGTTTATTTATATCCGCATGGTCTAAATTCATAAGACCAAATAAAGCAGACAATATATACAGGTGTATAATACTAGGGTGATAATTGGGAAAAACCACAATACTGAACAGTAGGTCCAGGGTCAAGGGGGCCACCTAGGCCCACTTGTGAGTCCAGGGCAAAGACCTGGGGGGGGGGGAGGATCTGGGGGCCAAAGCCTCATGAAGCTAAACAAGGACTAATTTTGTCACTATCCAAAATTCTGATTCTTCAGCATGATGCATACATTCATGGAATCATTAATACATACATTTCTCATTATAAATTTTGATGATAAATGTACTTCCTTTATCTGAACATATAATTTATCAGACAACAAACTAGATAATAAAATCCTGGTACATGTACATGTATTTCAAAAATTCTCTAACACTAACAGTAAGCATCCAAAAGGAAACATGTACCAGCAATAGATAGCTGAAAGTTATAAGATATTCTGAACTTTTGTCAAGTAAATATTGATAAAATTACAGTGCTGGGTGTTTTATTTTTTTATTCGGTACAAATCTGTTGGGATCAAACTGGTTATTTCTTTCTTTCTTTTCTAAATAACTGTGCATCCAGAGTGTTTTCACCGTTAAAGTCAGTCAGTATATATACATTGTACAAAGCTGCTGAAATAGATAATGCATTTTCCTCCATAGAGGACCTGGAGTTGGAAGAAGTAGTCAGTTATGCTTTGAAGTTTAACTCAAAGGAATGTTCTTTTCTTTTAGCCATCTATACATCTGTAACTGTACTGAATTGGAGAGAAAAAAAATAAATGCAGTTATTGTCTGTGAATTTTAGCATGGCAAAATTCCAATTGTTCTGATCAATGAGTATGAAACCAAAATAATGCAACAAATTATTTTTTCAAAAATTCTATGAAGCAAAGGGTGGGGGGAATGTTGAGAAAATGATGCTAAAATGATATACATGGAGGTATAGATTCGGCCAAAGTGTCTCACTCAAATAATTCATTGTCCTCTATCCACTGTCTCTCCTATGAGGCAAATGCAGGAATCGAATATCATGAGTGAGTTACTTGAGTTTACAAATGAGTTATTCAGGTTTTTATACAGGACACTGAATTACGGAATGACACAGGAACTCTAACTAAGCAGAACACATATGAGGAGCCCTGAGTGAATTTAATACCAAACAAAAACTTCTGTTTCCTTGCTCAACAGGAAATCTTAATTTTAAAATTTAGTATCCCTAAGCATTGTTTTTTTCCTACTAAATACTTTTCAACCACTTTAACCCCCTACCCTCTCCTCACTTAAAAAAATCAATGGATTTGCACAATTTGAAAGACTGATCTGTGGGGACATTCTGAAAATGGAATTACCATCATATGCTGGAGAACTTTCATCACCGATGTTAATGCAGCATATATCCTGCTTTATGAACTAGAGTGTATGTACAGAACCTCACACTTTGACAATTACATGTAAAAGGGCACATGTGGCCACCCATACATGTAGATTGATTGGATGCTAAAAAATCAGTTCTAATTTAAGTTACCCATAGGAAAGTGCAACTAACTGCCTATACAAGTAAAATCACCAAAGCATCAGTTATAGTAATTATGAAGTGGACACTATCACAAAACTATGCATAGAAAACTTATCTGTATCCATGGCAGACACTATACAGCAATATAACATAGATCTCTATAGTACACACCATATATGCACAAAAAATGCACTGAAGTGTCATTATTGATACTTATGAAGTAGACACTATAATATCAATTGTAACACAACGTTACCTGTACAAAAGGGCCAAATGTCTGCCTTTACAGGTAAAATCAGTAAAACGTCACATATATAACTACAAAGTGGAAAATAAGACTAATATAGGAAACTTACTTGTATGTATCCAACCGTAACAGAAATTATACAGCAATGTTATACAAGTTTTCTATCACACATACAAGACCTGCACCTATTTAAAGACAGCTATATGTCAATGTGAGGGGATGCAATCATGACTCATGCAGGTATGTACCAAGGGTGCCTAAGTGTGTGAGGATGGCAAAGGGATGACAATGAAAAGCCAAAAACTTTGTTGTTAAAGAAACAATGAATAGAAAAGTTGGAAATTCATAGATAGAGTATACTTTCCTTCAGAAAGAACACTATTCCAACTTGCTTTAAGGTAGAAAACTTTTTAAATGCTTGCATGTGGATTGTGAGGACTCTATATCTGCAGAGAGAATGCAATTTGGCACAACTGGAAGTAAAAACTATAGTATTCACAGGATTTGGTACCAATCCCTGGGTACCAATCAAGGGAAGATCACTCTATCTAACTACCATCTAGTTGGGCATTTAACTTTTTGATTTTTAACTAAAATGTTTCAGTCTGGGCAGCATGGATTTGAAAGGCAATGTATGGTATTATGATCTGGCAAATAAGAAATAATCAAATGAATAAATTTTCAAAGTCTTCAAATAAATCAATGATTTTGATCAGCTGAGTGAGCGAATATTTCCCAGAATAAACTATCCTTACTTTGGAGTGAAACATGTGAAGTATGAAAAGAAAATCTATAAAGGACTTTACCAAATATGGTTGAATCTTGACAGCTCAAATGTGCAAGGGACTGAGTGTATTAGTTCAAGAGATCAGTAATTGAAGTCAGAGAGGTTCAATATCATTCTCATTAGCTGAAATAAACCAGAGTACTATTGCCAACTATGTTTGAGACAGTGAGAATCTACTGTATATTCAAATGAAAATTTTAACTTAAAACTTAATATGTGAATCTCCTATCCTTGTGACATTCACGCCACGGTAAAATGGTTAAACAAGTATCATGCAGAATGAATTGTCTTTTCTCCTAAGTGTGAGATGAATCAACTAAACAAGCAGTTTTATTCAAAAATCTGTATAAAATTACTGATGCTGCTGGAATAATGAATGCCACCATGAGTGAAATGTCCTTAACTTTTTAGTCTGAATAAAATGGTCACATTAGTAATTCATTACCAAACCAATGAATCTGATATCTTAGTACATCAAACCTGGAACTATTCAGTTACTTACTATGTACAAAAAGTCATTTTGAATAAAACTGAGTAAACAAATAGTTTTGTATGTTTTAATTTCTTCTGCAGAATTTGAGAAAGGTGTGCAAGATTTCCGGGCCAATTTAGAAATAATTCCAACTTTGTACTTCTCATCAAAACAACAAAACTGTAGTAGATGCTTCAAATGATATGAAACTAGCACCAGTCTGTTTTGTAAATACACTGATCTGTACAATACAGATCACAATATGCATAAATTCTACCAAAATACTGAAGCTAACAATGAGCGTAGTTTCACTAGTTAAACAGAACCTCTGGAATCATTTGTGCTCTTTCTGGATGTGAGAGTTTTCTTTAAATACAGCAAATCATGTTTTCCTTTGATTCTTATAAGCACTAAACTAATATTTGTTGACTGATTCTCCATCTCTTTCCCTAGGCCTGGAGATAAAAAAAGATCTGAACCTGAGTTTGAGCTTAAGAATTTGTGTTAGCCAATAAAAGATAACTTTACATTTGAAAGGTCAACTATTCATTGGCCGAGAATAAAATCACAATATCAGACTCCAGCTGAGACTTCTATTATCTCCTGACCAGGTTTATCAGAGACATCAAGACTGAATCTTACCAGTTTCTTTATCAATAAGCTTCTGTACCACATCATCAGCAATGTCAAAAATGTCATCTGCAGTAGTCAAAAGTAAACCTTTGGGAGATGAATTTATCACTATTTTCCCTTTGTGCTTCTTTTTTCAATTCCTCTAAGGACCTAAACATCTCAGTGGATAAAACTGACCAGTCTTTTGGCAATGGATATAGTCTTTCTTGGATGCAACCTTTAATTAATTTATCTATACCCTTTATTTTTTCTGACTTTTTAGAAAAGAGATGAATTTTCTTGGTCATGTGGTTTGGTATCCAAACAACGGAAAGTTCCATGATAATGTTGTCAATATAGTCACACATTTCTGGACAAGTGAAAATTTCAAATTGGCAACCTGGTGAAAAAATCTCTTCCTGGACTTCAGAATATGCAGCTCCTAAGAGCTCCGAAAGGTGACCAACAGCATCTTTGGATTGGTCTCGTTGTCCTTTCAACATAATGGCAGATTTAGTTTCATCTGGTATGATTGTTAAACTTGGATGCTTATCACCAAGTTTTTGAAGATATCCAAAACTTTTCAATACTTTTTGCCACTTATGGTCCACAGAAATGATTTCTTCATGTTTTTCAAAACATTCCCTAACTTTCTGTATGATATTAGTAATTATGTGAAGCACAGACAATTTGTCTTTCTCTGAACATATGACACATATAACATCAAGGCGACGTTGTCCCATCAATTCAATCCTGGCACTGTCCAATTCTTTTCTCTGTCTCACTTGCTGAAGGACATCTCCTTGCATTCTTTGATCAACAGACAGGGTATCCAAGTACAAAAACTGCTGTGCACATTTGTGAACATTATCCAGCACAGTATCAATAAAATGCACCACATCTGATTCTTCTTCAAAACTCTTTTCAGAGATTTCAAATAAAAACAAATCTTCATCCTCAGTACACAGTCACTGAACAATTGTATTCACTGAGAATGTCATCCAACATCTGTTTTCCGGGTTTTGTTTTTGTGTGAAAGTTCCAATATACATGGAATTTCCAGCTACATGGTATTTTTTTCATATCTTTCATAATCTTCATACCTGGGACACTCTTGTGCTGGACCCAAAGTTGAAGTGTACACTTCTTCCCTGAAAAAAGGTTTTGTATATTGATAATTTATTTATTTCATGATTTAAATTTTTCTCTTTTTTTGAAAATAAAGATCTTTGCATGCACTTAATTCATTGATTGGTGAGGGATTCTATTGTTTCTACATTAATGATATTTGTTTTGTTGGATCTTTCAGTTCATGGTTTCAACAAGCCATGAAATCCAAGAAAATTGGAACACCAAAAAACAATATTGTCAATTCACAGTACTCTGGAAAGAAACATTATTTACATAGCTACAAACAAATTTTATCAAATGTGATAAAAAAACTAAAAAATATCTTTATATCAATTTACATAGCAAAGATACTAATAGGAAATGATCAATTACAATAAAAGAGCTATAACAGACCATTATTTTTTGGAACGGTTACCTCTATAAATCTGTCTTAAAATTCTGAATTTACTAAATGTAATTAATATATACACAAAACTGTATATCTATGTTCCGAGTCAGTGGAAACAAGTTTGATATAGTGTAGAGATATGTTGAAGCCGTCAGGTTGGGACATATTTAAGAGCAATATCAAACAAGTTCTTTCCCCTGACTCAGAAAAAAACACATTATGAAGCTTTGTATTTATTAAATATCCGCTCTTGTATGTTTTAAAAATATATTTTTGATTTATTGTACAATGAATAGGGATTTATAAAAGTTGAATTCATTGCATATAATAACATGTACAGATGTCAAAGAAGAAACCTAGTAAGTAGTTCAAACCTGGGCATGTGATATGGAAATATGGATTCAAGAGCTGTATTCAATGTCAGATCAAGCATATAAGATTAAATTGGTATTTAATATTCATCAAGAAAGCCAAGAACACAAAGTCCACACTACAAGTATTGTTGTGACCTAACTTTATTTAAAAAAGCTGTAAAAGGATTAACTGAATATAAAACTGGCTTAAGGAAATTTAAAAAAAAATAAAACACAAAAACTGACATAAATCTTCTATTTTAGTTACCTTGACTATAAAGCTAAAATAAGAAGATTTTGTCTTTGCTTTATATATGAAGTAACAAATATAAAAAAATTATATCATTACCATAATGAAATATAAGGAAATGAATAAATTAACCAAAGTCTTAAAGTAAATCTATCATTTTGATCACAAAATCAATTGGGTGTGAATGTTTTCCAGCATAACCATTTTTTACTTTACAGTGAGACATCTGAAGAAAGAAACGAATTCATCAAGGACTTATAGCAATACCGGAGAATCTTGACAACTCAAACTTACAAAGGATTGAGTGAATTAGTTCAAGAGATCAGTAAAGTTTTATATCATTATAAATATCTTCTCCTGTGGGCCATAATCACTAGTTCAAGTAAACATGAGTAATTGATCCAACCATGTTTGACACAATGAGACTGTATTGTGTATGCCAATGAAAAACCTAAAACTTAATGTGAGTACTCCTGTGGCCTTCACAAGATGGGAAAAAGTTAAACAAGTGTCTTGCAAAATGAACTATATTTGTGGCACATTGAAACATCTTAATCAACTAAGAAAGTGAAACACTTTTTCCCAAAACCTTTACAAAATTGATGATAATCCTAGAACCATGAATGCCAACTTGACTAAAATGTCCCTATTGCTACCAACTCAGGTAACAGTTTATCAAACAAGGAAACTAGCAAGCACATATTACTTAAATAAGCTTGTTGAGATGGAAGTTTACCATCATTTTCTTGCCATTCTCGTACTTCAACAAAGTCACTTTCTTTATCAGGATTACTGGAAACACTGCCAGAGTCCTCATCATTTGACTGGTTATCTGTGTTTTCCTCTTCATCAATTCTACCATCTGTAATTTATAGCAAACCATTACTTAATTGTTTTCTTGTCAAAACTAAAGTCAATTACATATTTCTTTAATGTTTCATAGCAGACTTGCAGGTTGATAGTTCTCCTGTCATCATTATTTAGTGGGTGAAGTTTGAGTCTCAGTAACTATTTTAAGATAAGTAGCATTTGTATTTATTTTATAATTGATTACCTAAACATTGAATCTGACATCTTGGTAATGGTATTCTGTACAAATGCTTAATGTATATTCTCATCTAAAATTTATTCTGCAGAATTATGGAAAGGTGTCCAAGCCTTCTGGTCCAATTCAGAAATAATTCTAATGTTGTTCTACTCATCAAAGCAACAAAGCTGTAGTTGACATGACATGACACATTTTATTTTGTCAGTTCAATCATCTGTACTATAGAGACCCCAATATGCACTGAATTCTATCAAGACCATCATAATCAGATAGCAAAACTTTCCTAAATTGATTTTAAGTCTAAACTGGCATACACATTCCAGCCCCAGTTGCAACATCCAAGCCCTAATCCTGTTATGTGCTACCTCACCACTTTATTGGTATATAATATAAAACAATAGGAAAAATAGACATATGAGTAAGATATCTCTATCTACAGGTCATTATTTCTATTACTAGTTATGTTGTACACCAATCAGATGACTGAAATATTTGATCAAGGCTCATTTTAAGGAGTTTCACTGTAAGTAAGACATGTAGTCGGTGCAAAATTGGATGTATAAGACATATCGAACTACAGAGACAATTTGTTCAGAGTTATATTAGAAAAAAGAAATTTATCTGACATGAAGTACATCATGATGTGACATCTTTATTTACGAACAACACTCTTGTGCTTTTTACCCAAAAAATGTCAAAACACAATATTTATTTGATTGTGTTTACCGTTTTATGTAGTGTCTATGATTCAAATTGTGTTAAATGTAGAATTGAGCCATAAAGATTCCATACCCATATCTTCAAGTGTGAAGCTTCAGTTTCACTAATTATGTACTTTGTTTAATTGCTGAAATTACTAGCTATTTCAATAGATTTTAGATTCAAGAGATATAGCTATTGATGTTTAAAGCTGTTGAGCCCATCCACTAAAAGAAGAAACAAATCGTGAATAAATCATTCAATATGAACCCATCTTTCTATTTCACAGTTATCTATGATATGAAGGACTTACTTTTATTCCCTGGACTGGAAAATCTGAGGCATGGATCAGATTTATTTCTTGAAGATCTTTGTCCCAAACACTTATGATGGATATGGACTTCAACATCAGAACCACCAATATTGTGCGACCGACTCAGCACTCTATCAATAACTGAAAAATAGATTTGAATCAAATCACCCATTAAAAAATGAGAATCAAAATGTTCCTTTACATACTAAGCAAAAGTCCATGTTAAGGTTATAGGTTCTATTTTTCTGTAAGAGAGTTGTTTTAAATAAGCACAAAAAGCACTGGTAAAAAAAGAAACTTTTGTGATATATCTTTTCCAATCTCATCCTTTTAAAAAGGCAAGTCAAAATCTACAAGAGAATTGGTGACAAGATTTTCAATCTGTTAATTGTGGCAGCCATATATCAGGTGTCTTCATGTTGATATGTCTTTCCATTTAAGAGGAGTAGCAATAATAATATTTTCAAGATGGCTGTCATTGTGACCATATTTAATTGTCATTTTCATTTACTACCAATCAGACCTCATATGGAGTCTTCCTGGGGAAAACACCATTTTGATATGACTTTCCATCTTGATGTAGCAACAAGATTTTTAAGATCACTGTTGTGGTGACCATATTGGATACCAGATTGGCATAGTTGTTATTAAAAATCAACTAGACACCATAAGGAGTCTTTGAGTGAAAATCCCATGCAGATATGACTCTCCATTCAGTGGAAGTATCAATGACACTATTTTCTAGATCACAACTATGGTGGCCATATTGGATGTCAGACTGGCACCAATTTCAGTTAGGACCTACCAGAGATGACAAGAATTCTTTTCATGAAAACCCCATGCTGACATGACCATTCAATCAGGTGGAATAGCCATAACAAGATTTTAAAGATGGCCACTGTCATGAATATAATGGATGTCCAGGTGGCACCATTTTCATTTAGGATCAACCAGATAACATATGAAGTCTTCTGGTGAAAACCCTATATACCAGTATCACTTTCCATTCAGGAGGAGTGGCAATAACAATAATTTAAAGACATCTGTCATTGTGACTATATTGTACATCAAATCAACACCATTTTCATTTATGACAAACTAGACATCATAAGAAGTCTTTTAATGAAAAAGCCATGCTGACATTGCCATCCATTCATAGCAATAACAAAATTTTCAAGATTTTGAATATGGTGGCCATATTGGATGTTTAAGTGGCACCATACTCACTTAGGGCCAACAAGGCATCATAAGATAAAAACTCCATGGGTTTCAGTCCTTGGAGCAATACCACTGTAAAGATCATTTTATGTAGACAATTTATGAATTAATGGGATTAGGTTTGAGCAAACATTCCTTTGGTGTCTTTGTGCTTCAGAAAGGTTAAAACTGATACAACAGGTTTTACAGAAAAGATCACCATGTTTTACACCATATAGATAAAGAGAAAACAAACAGGATATGTTCTTCTTACTTCCACCACCCTTAACCATGAAAATACCAATATTTGCAATGCCCTCTCACAAAATTTATTTTTTATGTATAAAAGGACATTTTTCTCCCAATCCTTAAACAAATTTACTGGTTAGGAATCTGCTGTAATCCATGCAATCAAATACCATAGACATTATTGCCATGTCCCTGATACACAAAGAAACTCGTTTTATATGTTTGCATGTATACCAAATTGCATGTATATGTAAATACCACTATGATCCTCAAAATAGACCAGACAGTATCCCTCCTCTGTCTTCATTTCTACCTTCTCAACATTACCACCACCACTTCTTCTCTTGTTCTCAAAGTAGAATAAAATAGTGTCATGTGATGTAGAAGGCTGTAAGTTCTGCACAATGATGCAGTTGGAAATGGCGACTCTTGCAACCTTAAGGAAAGCTCCTTCAATGCTTCTTCCTTTGAATGTCTTCCCAAGTTCAACAAAATCTAAAAGCAAAGGAAACTAGAGCTTAGATCACAATTGGTATTATCACAAAGGGCTCTACTTGACAATTCTGACAGCAAGGCCTTAAAAAGATCATATGTGTGTAAATAAAAGGGGTTGTGTCCATCATTCTGGGGCAACAACTCCACATTATGATGATATATCAGCAAGGAATTAACTTTAGCAGTGATCCATGGTATTTTTATTTGTATTTTTTTTTCCTGCAGAAACCCAAGTTTCAAAGTACTGCCCATAGGTGCTATACACTTCCCCTTACATGATAATGAATACTGACAAAATGCTGAATAGCAATCTCATGTAGTATTTGTTAGTATTAGAGTTGCATCCTAAATATGGTAATAGCTGAATAATCATTGGTAAAGTTATGCTGCGGAAATCAGATTATGAAAGAATGGATAATCAAGGA
>JAECUM010034019.1:0-20747 GCA_016617855.1 Megalonaias nervosa
GTCCACGCTGATTTGGAATTCGTGCGTTGTAAGAATAATACTGATAATCGCGCACAGACTCATCTTTGAGAACTGGTGCGTCCATGTCAAACGCGGGGTCAGATATGCGCTTAAACATCTTTATTATTATCGTCTTCGTCTAACTCGAAGACCACTTCGGGAAGTGAGACCACTTCCCGCTATCAGACTAGCGGTTATATTTTTTTCCTTTTCCGACATCGGGATATCAGCTAACTCTGCTAGTTTTTGATTAGCGGCTTGATTTATTATTTTACTTACACTTGCGGGCATCACTTCAGTGCTGACCAATTTCACAGGTTGAGGTCGGGCCGCTTGTGGTCTGCGTATTAATCGTGCTAGTCTATCTTTGATTGCTGAGAATGCTTTGCTAGCAAGATTACCAACAGCGCCTATACCTTTTTCACGAACAACATCAATAGCTTTCATTCCTAGCTGCTTTGCAATCGGTATTGCTTTTGGGGCTATTCTTCTAAACAGGCCCTGAACAACATCACCTAATCCATCTCCGTAGGTCGTTTTGTATACTGGTAATCGAGAGTTTATTACCCTGACCATGGTAGGTCCACGTTGAGTACCATGCACGATCATTTTGTTATTAAGTGACTTTATCACTAATTACATACTTAGTCACTATGATAATCATCGGCGATTTCATTAATGAGGGATCGATATACATTAATATCCATGATACCACCTGTAAATAATCGTTTACAAATATCAGCTGCTTCATTAATGATTTCTGGGGAATTATTACCAGCTCGTTTTCCTCCAATGAGAATTTCTAGTCGATCGACATCAGCGAGAACGTTATTGGGACAGGTAATAAGACCACTTCCTAGACCACTTCCAGTTGCGCCAGGGTCGTCTTGAAATTCTTCTTCTTCTTCCTTACCTGTTGTTTGGGCTAGTTGTAGTTGTTGTAGCTTTTGTTGTAGTTGTTGTTCTCGTTGTTGTATATCTCGTATTTGTCGTTTCAAATCAGAATACCGTGATGATATTGGTGATAATTCAAATTGTTGTGGTGATGATATTGGTGGTAATTCAAATGGTTTTGGAGATTGTTGCCTTTTACGTTTTTTTTCTTTCCATTTCTTCTTGTTTTCTTAACTGTTTTAAATTATCGATTTCATTAATATAACCCTTATATAATGGATCATCAGCCTTAATTCTTTCAACATCCATAACTGTGCGATATAATGCATCTTGCCATTGTTTATTGGTTTTAATATTTTTAGCGTATTCAGGTTTCATTAATTTACTTCTTCGACTAAAACTATCCAAAGCAAAATCAGCTAATTGTTGTACGTTTTTAATATCAATAAGTAAATTAATAGTATTTTCATTAAATTTATCTAACATTTTTGGTTTAGGGACTGGTGCTTCAGCGCCTTCAGGCTGAGCAGCAGCTGGTTGAGCAACTTGAATACGACCAGCAATATCAGCAGGCAATGTTGCAAGAGCTCGTTGTGTTGCCTCAGTTGCTGCAACATTTTTCTTCGTTGGTTTGACAATCGGTTTAAATAATTTTTCTGTACCTTCTGTAAATTCCACCTGAGACTCCTGACGCGATTGTAGTTGTTGCTTAACAGAATCACGAACAGGTAGATATTTTTTAATTGCTTCTAGTCGCTCTCAAGCTAATTTAGCTGAGTGTGGTTCTCCAATACTCATTATTGATAATATCTATACTGGCTGTTTAATTTATAGCAGCAGGGAGGGTGGACGACAAAAAATTAAGTGACCAGTACGTGAAAAAATCAGAAAAAATCTGGTCAATTAGAGAAGTTTTCATCATTAAGACAAAAACTTTTTTTTCAGTCTTCGTAAGAACCCTTAATTTCAAAAAATAAGGTCTCTACAATTAAGCCAAAAAGTTGTCTGTTCACCCTCCTTGCTGCTTAAAGTTAGAAAAAAGACGAATTCAAATACACATCGGGACACATCCTTTTATTGATTCTATTCCAAAACAGCAATTGTCTTGTTATATTGTATTTTAGTCCAGGTAACTGAAAGCAAGACCAAAAATGTAGTATATTTACAGTTGCTGTCTGGTTGCTGTAAGAAAACGTTGAGGTCCATCAAAAAGAATAAAAGTGTCATCAGAACGAATATACAATGTATACTCACTAACCTCAAAAATCAGTCCCCTTACATCATATTATGGTTTAAAGTCAGCTCTAAAATCTCAACCCCCATTAAAACCGATAAGACGCATGGGGATCTCCTTGTCCATATTCTTTTCAAGTCCCCCAGAATGATGACATATTTTGATTATGTATGCCACAACTTTCGGATTTAAATACAAAACAATTTAAATTACTTCAAACAGAATCACCAAATTTAAAAGATTGTACAATTTGTCCTAAACGCTTCAGTTATTGGAGTCAAAGACTTTTTTTCAAGGCCTGTATGTGAGTGTGATTTGGATTTTTAACGTAGCTTTGAAAACGTTTCCAGTCATATCGCTGCGATGTCTGCAGTGTGGCAGATTATAGTGATGTCTAGCACTGGGGCATCATGGCATCATGATGCAGACTTGTAGAATCATGTCCCACATAGTCACATTATCCTGACACCAGGCCAACCAGTCCTAACACTAACATCTTAATGCTGAGGGCCAAGCGAGGCAGCTGCCCGTGCCATTTTTATAAGTATTTGGAATGACTCGGCCGGGATACGAACTCACGACCTCCCGCATCCTAGGCAGAAGCCCTAACCACTTAGGACACCAGAGCAGTATTTTCAAGGTCTACTATAAACCGTATCTATTTTCGCTCTCTATTTAATCCATGATATTGTACAATAACTCGGTATTTCTCAACTGAATATACCCTTTATTGTTCCCTTCTGAGTATAATTGATTATTGATGGAACATTTTAAATTATAGCTGCAAATAGCTCGCGATGAACCTTATCTCCAATGCTGAATGTGTCTTCTGCCTTTATTTTCCTTTGGTAAAAATGTGATGGCTCCTTGAGTTGAAAATCTGAAAGTTGTCCTACAGTATTTTGCCTATGCTTAACTTTATTTTGATTTTACTGTTAAATACCAGCGGCAGAACTTTTTTTAAGCATGCACAATGAAAATATATGTATATTGACATACGCGTTTTGGGAGTGCCGCTTTGTGTCCCTCGACATGCGATTGCTATAACTCGTTACATAGTGTACCGTATGATGAGCAATATTATTATGGTATAAGTTTTAACATTCGTAATCTATTTCCGCTAAAAGATGTCCTGTCTTGAGCCGCCGTAGGACACATGTAGCTTAGTCAATAATGATTTTGGAATCCACGATATCGCATTTAAATATATCTGAAAATTAAACACTCTCCAGTTTACACTCTCAATACAAATTTGTTCAACTAAGAAAACTAATGTGTGTGTGTGTGTGTGTGTGTGTGTGTGTGTGTGTGTGTGTGAAATTTGCAAATAGTGATTAGTATTTGATGTCTCTGACATGTTCTTTTTTATTTGTGCTCTGTTTATAATGGAGAGGCACATATAACACAGTAAAATAATGGGATCATAAGAGCCAGGTTTTATTTCTATAGATATTTCCTCTAAAATAAATCAGGCTAAAATAAATCTGGTCTTTCTTCATAGGTTTTGCGTCTGACATCCAGCATAACGAAAAAACGTGTAGTGGGATATCCACTGAGTCTGGATGCAGTACATTCCCAGGAATGCTGGAGTATCCCGTTGGACAAAGATATCAGAGTTGTTCCTGTCGACAACAACTTGAAGACAGGTAAAGATTTTTCTATTACATACTCATTTACTTCGTGCAGCTTTATTACAGTTCTGATTTTATATTTGTAATTTTTTTAAGTGTAAATTCCATTCGACATCGATAAATTGTTTAAGAGCAACTTTTTATTCTAGATTGCGCATATGTTTGCTCATGAGTTATAATACACAACGGTCAGGAAAACAATTTAAGAATAGAGATAAGTCAACGCCTCGTATAAAGCTCACATTGCTCGTACTATTGTGAGAAAAAAAAGTGAAAAATAATCAATCATTATGCGGTGATGTGGAATCGTAAAAGCCGCGTCCCTTTTAAAATATTCTTGATCCTCAGATGGGATTTTTTTTATACCCCAAATCCTCGATATGTGCACAATATGTGATCCTCAGATGTGATTTTCTTGTCCTGTTGTAATACTTATGGTGAATTGGTATCCCTTATTGAATACGTTTGCACACATTTGGCAGTTTTCCTTGATAACGTCTTGACAGAATGTTTTCAGAACAAAATCATGTATGATAAGTCCTTCAATGCCCTCAAAGTTGAAACACTATAAGAGGGAGTTGTGTGGATAAATTGCCAGCCTATATACATCAGGGCTTTATATTCCCATGTACAAATGCTCACCAGTATGAAGCTAATGCTTAACGATGCCACCCGATACTACTGGCGCCAGTTTCTTCGATACGTACTAAGTCTACTTTTTGCCGCTCTCTTTATCAATTGGCACGCTATACCATCCTCACGTATACGATCACGTCAGGCTGTTTTGGTTGGCACGCTACACCATCTTTAAGCAAACGATCGTGTCAGGCTATTCAAGACAACATGATGCTGACCAATCGTTCGCTCTCACGTGATTTGCATAATTATCAAAAGCTTACCGGTAGAAGCATTTATTCAGTCTATTGTGTATTACGGATCAAGAAGAACAGAATATGTGAACTCATCTCATCCAAGACAAAAATTCTTAAATATTATATTCTTCTTCTCGATTCAGAATACACAATTCCCTTCATGTTTTTGACCCTTGTTTAAGAATGGCACAATTTTCTGCAAAGCAAACACTGTCAAGAATACGAATAAATGCTGCTACTGGGATGCGTTTGAAAATATCATGCAAGTCACGTGAGAGCAGACGATTGGCCAGCAGCATGGTATCTGGAAATAGCCTGACGTGATTGGTTTGGTGAAGACGGTAACCCATAAACGGACTGACACAGCCGATTTAGTTCTATTAAAGAGACCGACTCTAGTCTTATCGAGCAATGAGGAATAATGTGCCGACAGTTCTGGTTTACGCTTTTCGGAAATCGGTGCGCATTATGCTCGAGTAAATGAAGTACGTCTACAAAGAAATTACACTACATGTATATTGATACAGTGCTGAAGTACTGGTAAAATCGTACAGTACCATGTATACTATTTGACTCAAGGTTTTGTGTTGCGTTATATACTTCTATTTATTTAATTATCATTGTCTGGGTTTATTTTCTACCATTACACCAAGCAGGTTTCATAATTGGAGTTACACATTTTATGTCAGGAATGGGCTATTTGTTCAATGTTATATTGCTGTTATTATGGCAATTATCATTTAAATTATCCCTTGGACTCACCAACACGTCACGTGATTAAATTTAAATTTTAAGTTTATTGGGAATCCGTTATTGTGTCCAATCGTTAAATAGCTACTGAGAGTCAGCCTAAAAACATATTGCGCCAGGCCAAGCTTACTCAGGGTACAAAACCTGTAATTGTATCCTTAAAAAGGCAAACATATATAGAATTAGGACAAACAAGAATAAACACAAATTCCTTCCGATGCTCGTAATATTTACATGAAGACAGAAGTCAAAGAACTTGTTTATAATTTGCAGGCGCTGTTTTGTAACTTACACAGTGACTTGTATTGCATAAATGAGTTCATGTATTAGTTTAAACCACACCGTTGACTACTTGTATGAAAATAGTACAAAGCCGCGTGATACTAAGATGTTTACATTGTATCTACTCATATATATATTTAAATTGCATGCAGTGTGAATTACGTGGAGATGGAGAGACATAAACAAAGATCATCTGTTTATTTATGAAAGTGCAATGTGTCTTTTTCAAATAAAAAACTAATCTCCTTAAATCGTGGCCTGTCTTTCTTTATGAACATGCTAATATTTTTCATTTTATACCCTACCCATAGCTGGAGACGAAATTCCCCTGACAGACATTCTAAGTCGTTATAAATCGCCAGTTGTTGTGGAGTTTCCAAGCAAGTTCTTAGTTCCAGACTATCGTTACTGCAGATTCATGAATCTTACCTCTGTGCACCACGTGGTCTACATGATAGGAAACCAAGTAAATTGCGGTAAGATGAAATTTTAAAAATACATAGGTTAAATACAAAATAAAAAACACATGAACGTACACACATTTATCTGTCGTTTGTGCATCTCTCTGTATACTACTGGAATTAAATATTCTGATAACATGTAACGGAGTTTAAAAAATGATAATTTTTATTGTTGTAGTTCATTTATTAAAAGTCAAAATCTCTTCTTCGCGCACTAGGCAAACTTGATTCCAAAGAAATCGAATTGCCTTTGTACCTGAATGACCTGAGGTTGATGCCGATAACGGGGCTCAAAAATCACTCCAAAGAAGAGTTCGACGTATACTGCGAAGGACTTGACATAACGCCATCACTAAAAGCTGTCCGAGACAGACACAGAGGTCTCTCTCTCTCTCTCTCTCTCTCTCTCTCTCTCTCTCTCGTGTGTGTGTGTGTGTGTGTGTGTGTGTGTGTGTGAGCGCTGTATCATTGATATACATCGAGCTGTATAAATTTTTCATTAAAAGAAAACGAGACTTGCAGAGCCTCATTTTAATAAAAAATTATACAACGAGTGGTATATTAAAGATACAGCATGCTTTCTATACGTATATTGTATTGTCTTTGAAATTTGCCAAATAAACTTGTTTCGGAGTTTTCATCCAAGTAAAGAAACCTTTTGCTACAAAATCCAGACACTTGTTGGTTCAATTCCAGAGCAATATTTAATAATAATAATAATAATAATAATAATAATAATAATAATAATAATAATAATAATGTGGACGTAGTACAGAACATAATCTTTTGAAGGTTTAAGTTCTAAGCGTTTATATTAGATAGCACATAAAAACATTTACAATGACAAGCTTACAATAATAAATATATAATTACAAACAAAAATCAAATGCTGACAATAATTAAGAAAGTAAACATTATTAAGTCTTTAAGTCTGTTCTTGTATTCAAAATAGAAGAGTTGACATTATACACTTTATAAATTATTTACATTATATAACACCTTAAATTTATTATTCCATTCTCCTTATACCATGCATTGCCTTAATTGTTGCAGTTGTAGCTGTGCACAATCCAGAATATGTACGTCTTGACGCAGATTATTTAATAACGCAGCCGATGTCATTCCATACTATCGATGAAGCTTTTAGCATCGCCAACAACAAGCGAAATGAATTATTGAAAACCACAACCGATCAGAAAATGCAAAATGCTTCACCAAGTTTTGGTAAGAACGAAGTGAAACCTCCGTCTCAACCTAGTGATTACAAAGAAATCTCATATCACCCGCTGCAGACAGTATCGGAAACCACAACTGATAGGACAATACAAAATACATCACCTCCACCAATTCCGCCAAAATGTTTCAAAAAGGAAGGAGTTAAATCTCCATCTCAACAGAACGATTCCAAAGAAATCCGCAATAGACCGCTCCCAGAATTATTAGAAGACCAAGTTTCTACCGACCCGAATGGTACAGCAATTTTGTCAAAGACGAAGTCTTCCGTATCCTCCTATACAATGAAGGAAGTTGAACAGACATTGAAAGGGTTAAGACTTCAGAAGCACTTTAAAACATTTGAGGAACAGATGGTTGATGGAAGAATTTTGTCCAAGTTAAATGAAGAAATTCTAGTTATGGAATTTGGATTGTCTAGAACCGAAGCTATACGACTTATGTCTTTCGTACGGGAAGGACATATTCCAACATAGTGACTCAAACGCGCAAGGTTGCGTTGATTCAAACAATAGCTGATCTTGCTAGTATGATGGGATTTAACTTCAGATTCTCTGTGGAAACTGTCTACACGTGATTGCAAACAACGAACATTGTAATGATCCTGTCAATAGATATGCCGATAACTGCATTTATGTTTGATTCTCTTTCATCATGAATGAAAATAACATTCTGATAGTTCATTCATGTACCAATGAGAGCACGAACGTCATATTTACACACATACACACACAAACAAACACACACATTTTTTATTTTATTCCAGTGGTACATAACACGGTATTTTTTCAAAATACCGTTACTTCGGTGGTTTACGTCAATAAGAAATGTACGGAAAGTAACGAGCAATTGTATTAAGAATTAAATTATATTAACAGTATATTCTTATTTTTGATCAAAAATAATTTTAAAAAGTATAAATATTTTTAAAAGAAAATAATTGTATTTATGACAAATTAATTTCGAATATTGCAAACATAATTATATTCTTGATCCTTTAATCATATGTTTGACACGTGTCATATATGCCAGCGTGGTGGCCAAATGGAATGTTGCGAAAGAGATCCTAGCAAAATCCAACTTTTAAGAAAAAATTCGGATTTTAAAAAAGAATGTCATTTTTAGTTACTTACTAGCGTATGTTAATATGTTAAGTACATGTATTCCTTTGTAAGACTGATCAACATCTGAAGATGTTTTGAAGAGCAGTTGTTTTCTGCTTACATAATTTCTTAAGTAAGCTAAATATTTCTAGTCTGTTGAGTAAGTGTGTTTTATGTTTACTGGACCTCTGTGACACATATCTTGCCCAGGTGATGACATCCCACTAAAAGTTCCTATTGTATCAGTAGTGTAGCTAGTAAATTGTATTATTCAGTGTCAACACTTTCTATTCTATCAACAAGCTCTCTATTATAAGCGCATGTCTTTCACAGAGTGTCAACTATAATGTAAGCTTAATCACACTCTTGTTGCAGTTTAGATTGCAGTTTATACATCATTTAATAGTAACATAACAAATTCATTTACTACACGTTGCTAATCGTTTATTTATGAGTGGGGGTGGGGTTGCACTTTAATTTTGAGCTGAGATAGTTTCTCTTCTTTTATTTCAAGATAATTATTTTCTTCAAAACAATATAATGAGTATAATATGGTCTTTTTTGCTGTAAATCAGAGCACAATTCTTTTCAATTATTGACGGACGGAAATATAAAACGAAATATGTGTCAGGCTCCTGTCCCAGAACATTAAATTGTTGGGCACGAACTATGCTATAGTTGTGATATACCGAGATTCGTATTCGTTTTGTTCAGAAATATTTGGTTTCTTACAAGTGTTTTCTTGGGACCCAGCTCTCTCCTCTCTCTCTCTCTCTCTCTCTCTCTCTCTCTCTCTCTCTCTCTCTCTCTCTCTCTCTCTCTCTATATATATATATATATATATATATATATATATATATATATATCGATACCAATTTAGTGAATGGGTATTTTGTAACAGCAACTGTTTCGTTTAATTTAAATGACTTTTTGAATAGTTTTGTTGCAAGAACTCCGTTATTGCTAACTTTTGTTCTTCGGGAGCAGATTCGATGAACACAGCCTTACGGCTAGTATTCAAAATATTGTTAAGATCCTTATATGCATTTTGAATTGAAAGAAGTCGATTACTCACGTTACTAGCGTGGGAACGCATCCACATAGCTTGTTGTTATGTGGTTTTCAAGTGATGCTTTACAAGATAATAGTGTCAAGTTTTTGTTCGTTTGTTTGCTTGTTTGTTTGTTTCTTAGTTTTATGGCCTGCAGCGTGAGTAATAATGTGTGGCGATTGGGATCTAGATGGAATAAACATTAGCCCATATATCTATAAATTATATGACGCTTTGGGGTTTATGGTAATTTATCATTGTCCTACACTTTGGGTTCTCAACGGGTTTGTAACATTCTGATAGCCAGTGCGTTTGTCTCCCTCTTCAGATGACGCTTATGAGGTAGAAGTCCGGTGCTTCGACCCCTTTCAGAGGTTCTCCACTCTCTCCAACAAATTACCTTTTTCTCAGCTTTCCCCCTTGAATGTGCCTGATGGTCATTCTTAATTAAATCGAGTTGACGAGTTCGGTTGTCGAACGCACTGATTTACATTCCCCAAGCACGGACTTTAAGGAAAACACCCCTTGCACCGAATACAACCCTCACACAGAAAACAAATGGAAAAAGAAATCGCGCAGAAATAAAGAAATAATTCTTCTGATTTTTATGGATTTACACAAGAGTAATGGAGCATTCAAACACACAGTTTATGCCCAGACTAACACACTGTACCCTATAAACTCACATAAGGAAAGGGTTTTAAGTTTTAAAGTTTTGGGGATAACGACAGAGATATAAACAAATATACGCAAGAACATAAACAAACAAACTAGTAAATGACTAGTATTTGTTTTGAGATCCGAGAGACCTTAAATAGGGCAGTTTTATTTCTTGGCCAGAGGTCCTGGATGTTATCGTTCATTGGTCTCACCATAGCACAGGGCCTTCTCTTTGTAAGGAATACATTCCTCAGATTCGATATGTGGACTTGAAAGAAAATATGATTAAGATCGACGGAGAGAATGAGAAAGAGCATGTCAATCCAATTTATTTTCAACAAAAATTGGACTTTACCTTTTTTCAATCTCAGCAAGCTTAATAATAACAAACACTCTTCAACCCAAATAGAAATACAAACTGACCCGTTTTTAAGCATGAACGTACTTACAGGTTTGACAACGCTACGGAGACAAACTTGACTTTCAGTGACTTTAAGTCATTTGGCCATAGATGAATACTACTGTACTGAGCTAAAGAAGAGAGATAACGATATTGTCCACAAAACAATATTTCTATTTTTACATCATTTCCAGAGTACTCACCTTCAATACAAGACACTAAATATTTTAATGGAAATCTAAGACTGCGTTGATAAAGAAAATACAATATTGTCCACACACCATAAAATCTGATCCTTCTAATCTTACATTATTTAATTGTTTTCTTCTCATTAAGTCAACCATTTCGCATTTGGGAAGAGGTAATCCATAACAATCAATATATTTCACGCTCTGATCGTTGGTAAAAGAGGTGGCTACCCAGTTGGTTCCTGGACGATGCCTGTTCTCTCTGTTGGTGATATAGGCTTTAACACCTTTAGATTTTCGATATAGAAGTTCATCACAGGATTCCAATAATATGTGTACGAAATGTGCGTCAGAAGGTAATGAAGTTCCCAAGTATACATTGGTTCCATAGGTAATGTTAAGTCATTAATTCACAGCTGACGTTTTCCTTGAAAAGATCGATCAAGAAAGCCCATGAATGGGTAGTCTCCGTGTTCTTTGCAAGAGAGCTTCAATGTGTTTCATCCACAGAGAATTCAATGCAGGTAATGGATGGTCCTTAAAGTATATACTTAACCACTTTCTCAAAATCTTCTCTTCTACGATAATAGTACTCTTCCAACGTTTCTTCACGGCTCATCATCAAACATATAAGGAAAGAACCCAGATGTGCCTTCTTTGGTTCCTTTCTGTAAGTCAAGAGATTTTTCATGCATGTTAGATAAGGATAAGTATCCATGCTACAGCAGACTAGTTTGTTATTCAAGTTGAAATCCACTTCGCTAGACAATGAATGTATGAAATTGTTTACTGGAGCTACTCTGGCATTGGTGCTTGGATTGGTGTTCCCCTTTCTGAGAACATTGGCTTTTATGTACGAGCGATTGCTATTCAGATCGATGTAATATTTGGCTTGTACTTTGATTTCAAATTCGATAGGGGCTGAGGTAATCAAAGCCGACACAGGATAAAATTCGACTCATTGGGATTTGCGCATCGTCACCATTGTTGGTGGCATGGGAGATAGATCGAGTTCTGACTTCGAACATTCGCAAGAATCTGAATGCATCAATTTGTTCCTTTTCATTGAGTTAGAAATCAAATGTGTTCCGTTGTATGTTCTTCTGTTCTTATTCTTTTCTTTTTGAACATTTTTGTGAGGCACGAGGAGTTTTAGTGTTTCTTTTTGCATTCCTCCTTTCTGTGGTGTTAAGGAAGAGGTACTGCCTTAGCTATAAGTGTAAAGCGACATTATAGGGATGTCGAAAAGGCCTTTTCCACTTGAATAGACACGTTGAGGCGTTAAGGAAGATGTAACGCCTTAGCTAGAAGTGTGAAGCGATATTATAGGGATCTCGTACAGGTCTTTTCCACCTTAAATAAACACATATTTTCCTGCTCTCACGAAAGCTTAATTTAGGTTTTGCTTGTCAATTAGGACGTTTCGAAGAAATTCTTTTGTTTGCGTCTAAGGTGACGCTCTGAAGTTTCGTATATTGCATAGGATTAGAATTTTAAAGGAAAAGAATTTCCAAGGGGGTTTCCACACTGGTTATACTGGCTATTTAAAAAAAGACCTTATATATCTTAGGTATTGTTCAAAGAACCTTTAATTCCCTTTATTTTGGTGTATGATTGATGGGTGTAAGATGGGTTATAGAGTATAAAGCTCGGCCTTACTCCAGATGTGCACTTTTCAAAAAAGTGCTAGCTCCACTTGATCATTTCACTTCCTAAACTTCAGAGGTAAATTGTCAAAAATGAGCCGATAACATTTTTCACATTTTATATATTTGATATTTCATTCATTGCACTTTCAGAAGCAGGTATTGTCTAGTCTAGCAAAATCCATTTTCCCTATTTTAATAGGTGCTAAGGATAGTGTACTTTAGACTAATTCAGGCTGATTTTTTGAGCACAAGGGAGCAGTCATTTTAGTTAGCAGCGTGTTTAGGTCATATATAATTTCCAAAAGTACAATATCCCAAAAAATGTCGGCCACATTACATCAAAGTAGCATAGAGGTATGCCATCATTCTCTCCACTGTGCATGTTTTAAATGCAAACAACTTCTCCTTAATTACTTCACTCTCTCAAAAGTACATAATAACTGGTGAGCGCCTCTGTTATAGCATGCAATCAGTTTTAAGGTGGCTGATAGAGTACGAAAAGTTCATTTTAACATATCTCTTAAACAATGTCCTCATTGTGGAGCGACTCCTTGGTACACTGTATACATTTGTTACAATTAGCTAGAGAATCGTTTTCGACAATGTAGTCTCAACAGGACTTTTCCTTTGAAGAAAAGAATGTTTCCTGAGATTTCCTTTTATACTCCTATTGACACTCTCAAAATACGATTTACTGAAAGGAATATAATGAGGTTATTCAAATTCTCAGTGAACATGATACGTGTTTCCTCCCTCATTTTAAGCGTTTATGGGGAAATCCAATTTCAAAGACATGACTCTCAGTAACGTAACAGCTATATTTCCCACCACGTTGCACTCGACCACATCATAGCAAACAAATGTCAAATTCAGTCCTTCATTTCATTCGATAATGCAGCGAATCGATCGCTGTTGCAAATGTTTTCATCTGAATGAGAGCGGGGTATTTGCCTAGAATATCAATCAAACCAGGCGAAAAGGTAATGGCCAGTGTACCGCAGCCAGAAACATGCATTTTGAAACGATGAGACATTTCATATTAATCCATTATTACACTTTGCCGAGTTTTCTACATGACTTTGTCATACTGATCTTTGAAAATAGCTGCAATCATTTCCAAGAGATGTTGAGCATTAAATTAAATATCATACATAAAATTTCATGGTATAGGTGGCAAATAAGGACTGGTTGATGAAGGTTGTTTGGACTCGTAAAAGCTAGAATAATTTTGTCCAACTGCTCTTGAGTGTGTTCGTTGAGGATATCGATGATGAAAGTTTTTGACTCGCGTTAATATTCAGGACTTGAGTATGATCAATGATTTCCACCAAATCTACTTCCCAGTGATCTTCGTGATCCAACTTTACAGACTGCAGTAATTTGACTGAAATAACATAAAGTGTTATTGAGAAGAACATCTATAGAACTGTCACACGTTAATGTCAAAATGGTTATTCAAAGTTTGATGGTTTTGCTTTCCGAGGAGTCATTAATTGTTTAGAGAATGATTTTCCAAATGTTCCAAATGAGAGCTAATCTTGTTGTCAGTGGAAGAGTTTTTGTGGTGACTGGCGTTAGATGTTACGCTACCGTTGTAGTTACTTTTGGTAGTAAATGGATATACTTCCCAACGCTTTTTAACTTCTTTAAGGCGGCGTTTGCCCACTTTTCGTGTCCTTCGTTCTAAAATGTTTTCGATATCGCACACACCATCTTCTTTTTTGGTAACTTATTGAAACTCAGGCAAGTAAAAAGTTCCTTGTTCTTTTTGGGCTTTGCTTCTTTGGAATTTTGTGCTTCTTTTCTCCGTTTACAGCTGGCTTCTTTTGGGGTATTTGGCTACTTTCTTTTCTAGGATCCTAATTTAAAGGCGAACGAATAATGACACATCCTAACGGACTTTTTTCTTTTAATTTGGGTATTATGATCCAATCAAACATGAGAACGAATAATGAGACCTCTTGAGTGATCCACTTCCATCACGTTTCAAACTGATTTTCGCATTGATTCATGGATCTGCCAACAGCGACAACGCTACTTTATGCTTTTCAAAAAACGTTTCACTTGAAGTGGAACGTAAATAATACCTTGAAATATTTTATGTGCCGTCAAGACAAACCATCGTAGCAATTACTGAGACTTGCTATTAACAAATGTGATTGCACTTATTTATTTGCTACTGATGGCAGACAGTGCAGGGATCAATTTGGCAGGAGGATGAGATTAAATACCGTTAGAAAGAAAAGAAGAAGAGGATGATTTTTTTTTTATATAGTTTTTATTTCTTTCTTCAGACTATAAAGCTTCTTTTAATGTATCTTCGCTGAGTACTTGACGCGAACGATAGTTCAGTGTCAGTCCTTTGACTTTGCATTTGGTATCGACTTGTCCATGTCGGTCTCCATAATTTCTAGCCATCCTACCCCCTCCATATCCGCGAAAAAACTCGCAGTATTGTTTCTGAGTGTTCTTCAGTTAAAAGGTTCTATATGCACCACGTCGTAATTCTTGGCAATTGGTCTAAATTCTGGATCGGTTCTGAAACGTCGATAATCGTGTTCCCACATTCTATGACTTGGTATCCTTGGCTCAGGCGTCGTTGCTATGTTTGCTCGTATAACTCTTCCATATTGGGATGATCTGAGAAAGCAAGGTGCAAGACCCTTTCATAAAACTATTGGGCCATCCATGAAATATGCATCTCTAGAATTCGTAGACGAGTTGAATGTTTTCCAAATCCTAACTCTCCACAGAAGGACTTCCAATTTTCTTGTCTCTATCGTTTCTGGCATGTTGTATCCATTTTTTATTTATTCAAAGAAGTAATTGAGTCAAAATAAAACTTAAGCGGAGAATCAGCTGGTAACAGAGAGATAAGATTGATAGCTAATTTTTTCTCGGGCAAAGTTCACTTGCAAGTTCAACATAGAATCCTTTTTCTTATCTTCAAGAATGCATGGAGTTTGGACGCTAAACAGCCCGACATCTCTGTCCACAATGAATATGGTACTTCTAATGGCGAAATCCATGATCAAATTTCACGCAGTAATATCCGTATCCAAGACATCCTATAATACTGAAAATGGTATCGAAATGTTCTTGATGATGATACACATGAATGAATGTTTCGTCCGGTAAATCTGGTCATCGAAATACGAGAGCTCGGCAAACCAGGTTAGGATATTCTTTCAACGTATAACGAGGAGCCAACACGTCTTTTTGTTGTTTGGCTCTGTCCAGTTGTCGAATGCTTTCTAATGTTTGTTTCCATTCCGCAGTTTCATCCTTCTTGGGATTCGTTCAACCTACAATGATGCCGCTGGCTAAATGCAATTGATCTTGTAAATTGTTAATAAGGACGATACTGCGTTTGATACTTTCAAACACATTTAATAATTTTCTGGGTCGTCCTCTACCTCTTAGAGGTAAAACGTGGGTCATCTGAAGTATCTTTTCCATCGTCATCTTATTGTTAAACGTGTTCAATTGAATCAATAATTTTGGTAGGTGTTAGTTCTGCCGGTATACAAAACTCGATATAAACAAGAGACTTAAAGTATTTGTGACTGCTTTAGAGTCTCAAGCAATCGTTACTTTTGCTTCGCAGAGTAATTTCAGTGTCACAAACAGTTAATAACACAAATCTGTAACGAAAACCTGCTGTTTTCTCTGCTTAACTTCTTTAAACTTCACCTTGTGCGTTCAAAAGGTGGTTCGAAGTTTACTGGAAGTAACTGCTTGTGTCTCTCGAATGTGATAACAATCTTCATGTCTACCGAACGAATTTGTTTGATCTTGACTCTGTCTTTTTGGTGTAGTTAAAGGGTATTGGTTCAGGCTCGCTCATTTTGTCTTCAAAATTTCTAGCATGCAATTTTGCTAACACTTCACTTAGTGTATGGGTGACACCGAAAGTCTTCGTCCTCTCTAAGGTTCTTCTTCTGATTTCTGCTCAAAAACGTGTGATCGTTTCATTTTGATTAAAAAATAATATGACTTTGTTCTAACCACTCTATCCTTATTTATAGGTCGCTTCTTAAATCAGGAGAATATATTAATTCAGCTTTCAGGCAGTACAAGAAGACGAAAGAGTTGAACAGATTCCCCTTTCTCGTTAGAAATTACCAAAGAGTTGTTCAATGATATATTTCCTATAAAACTACAGTCTACTCAGATCGCGATAAAAGTCAAGATACTTTATCTACACATGGCAAGAAAAAAACAACAATGGGCTCCAAAATGTCCATAATATCAAAGAAAATGATACTCAAAAAAAAAATGAGAGACAAAGGTAAAGATAGCTGCCATCATAGTCAGAAAGAAAGGAGTATTCAGAAACATTAGAAAACATACCCATCGTCAGATTCAAGAAGTAAGACAACTAGAAGGAACTGTAGAAGAAAAACCCGTGCAAGTAAAGAAATTCAACCAAAGCGACAGAAAGAAAGAAAGAAAGAAAGAAAGAAAGAAAGAATGATATAAAGAAGAAAGAAATGAAGAAGCAAATGGACTTTTGAGTTATGAAATTTTGTTGTGACTATGACTTTGCAAGAGTATATACCAAAGAAAAATTGTTTAATATGGATATGATAGTTAAACACACTCATACCTTGGATAATTGAAGAAATGAAATGATTATTTATTTGGAAATCGTTAAGTAACATCTACTGTCTAAGTGATACAGTTGGCCCTGACAAAAACGTAGGTTTCTATGTAATAAATAAAATATCATATGGACTAGACGTCATCAACTTTAACTGTCTTAATTATTTTCCATGGCCAAGTCATACTCCTCCTGCTGCTGTTGCTGCTTTGATAGTAGTAATTGCTGGCGCTGATGCTGATATAATATTAGTGCCTGCGAGAGTGGAGAGTCCCAAAGGTTTATGTCTTGGATCGTGAGGGTCTTTTTCTCTTGGGTTGAGCTAAATACATCTGATGCATTTATCTCAGGTGCTTTAACTCCACCAGAATGTCTTCTAAGAAACTCATCCCTTTTGTTTTCACTCTCTTCCTTCTGTTTACTACTCAAAGTTTTCATATTCTCTTTATCTCTTTTGCGCTCTCTTACTCCACTTGTTGCTGCTGATGTTGCTGACGTTGCAAACAACTCTCCAGTTCTTCATTCCTTTCTTTCAGAAATCATCAAACTATGGAAATGATGGAGAAGGAGATGTATGTAGTAATCTCGTCGTAATAAAAAAAGTTCATATGGAGACGACAGGAAATCAGCCAAAGCTAAATTAAAGTCATCCTCTTCTGGAAGAAGAATACTAGTTACAGTCGGAGTCATTGTATTTTTACTCCTATTATACGATGCCGCAGGCGCATCATTGTCTGCCTTGTTTCAGCCATAGGTAGTGTACTCGCACGGCTCTGCAATGGTAAATCGTATGAACGCTCGTTCGATATACATCGAAAGTGACGTCTGCCGTTCGCTCTCTTTTGATTGGAAGACGCTCTGACTGAATGTTTTAACACTCGTTTTGATTGGTAGAACGTTTCAACTAGTCAAGATGTGAACAAACCAGCAATGTAGACAATTGTTCCTAATATTCTCTTTTGCGCGGGCTACCTCATACATGTGAATTCATCGTGTGCCATAACCAGGGTCAGAGAAACAGCGACATAGAAAAGAAGAACTTATATGAGGAGGCAAGGGTGTCTGAAGCGGGTCTTACTAAACGGACCCGCCGTGAAGAAAACTAATGAGGCGATGTCGCTTATGTTAGCCGACATTGGTTAACAAAACCCATCGGCCATCTTCAGGGCCACCCAATCTCTAGAAAAGAGAGGAGCCACTCACTTTCCAAACATTTGTGTTTGTGTATGCTTTGTGTTTGCCTATGTCTATGCCGACAGCTCAAACTGAAAACAGTTTACACCTTCTTTTGTGTCTGTATGTGAGATTGTACAGATGTGTCTGTAAACAGTTCCTACCCTTGTGTATTAGTATAGTATGTATGTATGAGAATGTGTGTTAATTTCACACGCACTCTTTTAAATCCTTCCCTTCTTGTGTAATAGTATGTTTGACCATTGTTATGTATATTTAATTTGTATTATTTGATGGATTTTCTTTAAAGATTATATGTTATGCACATCTGTACTCGGCTCTTGACACTTGTTCAAAATCAACTTAATGGTCTAACTGACCAGTGACATTTATTTTGTAAACAACATGATACATAGCTAATATTTCTCTAAGATCGAAGAGTAAATATTCAGAAAAGTATCATAGCAAACATGTTTACTTCAATTTGTGTTAAAGATACAGTCTTGATTCTGACTTTAGAAACTTCCAGAATGGAGATTTTCTATTAGTTGACAAAATAGTGTCAGAAATGGTAATGTCGACCTATGTCAATTAGAGGTTTATATAATCTTGTTTACATAAGAGTTAGCCATTCTTGCCTTAACATCTGAAGCAGAATTAGTCTTATTGTTGTGTTCAGTGTTTCATTTGGGTGGATGTATTTATTCAAATCATTATTCACTGGAAATATAAAGTGTTTAACAATATTCTTGAACTAAAACATTAATTTGGAATTCTAGTGAAATCAGACTTTTTATTATATTTTTGTGATACATCAAAAGACTGTTAGCACATCACCACATTAGAGATCATTGGCATATTAGTAAGTTTGAGATTACAGGCACATCAGCACCTTCACTATTGAAATTTATTTTGGAATACCACTGAAATTCAGTTGGAACGTCATACATTTTGGCCTGTGATGGAACATTTAGGACTATTTTGGATTTAATTCCCGATACTGTAAGTTATTTTTATATGTTCACTTTGTATTTTAGGTAATTCAATTATCTGTTGAATTTTACAAAAGGTTTTGATTTTCACTATTTTCTGTTACTTACTTTTAGACCATAGCGTCGTAACACCCTATAAACAATTTAACCCCAAACAATCTCATGCATGTTAAATCATAGTTATGAGCCAAAGAGTCACACAACGTTACACTCCCATTAACCCCTTGGGTCATATAATGTAAACCTATGGGTTAATGTTAATTCCCAATGACCACACATACACATTGCTGCACTCGTTTTTTGTTTTCTTGTAGTAGTAGTTGAGAAGTGATCATTTTTATACAGTAGAAATACGTGGTCATGTATACTGTAATAAAGAAGTGGTCCCGCTCATTTCGTATTTCATACAATAATGGGAGAATACTTTGTTATTCTTTTTGGTTTTGTTTGTGTGAGACAATAGTATGTGAATTTGGCTGTTCCCAGGCTAAAAATCTCCTTATTATTTAAATTTAACTAGTGTTCAAACCTCTCACCTGTTGCTTACTGGAGGGAAAATGGAATAGATGGACTGATGGCTGCTTATTTACGTGGATCGTTGAAATTACTTTCCGCTTGTAATTTAGCACTGTATGACTATTACAAGAGATAAATCTTCTTGTGTGTTCCAGTATGAAAGCATTTAAATGATTGATCCTGTCTGTGTGTGTGTGTGTTTGTGTGTTTGTGTGTGAGAGAGAGAGAGACAGACAGACAGAGAGACAGAGACAGAGTTGACGTTGAAAGGACGTTGGGAACGTACTGGGCTATCCGTATCATGGTAAAAGTAAATTGCGCAAGACTTTAAGTAGATTCAAATTCCTGTGAAACCATGAGCGTAGATAAGAACTGCCGGGTCGATGCATATCTGCAAGTGCAAATATACCGGTCGCTCACAAGGCGGAAGATCATTATTGATAACGTCTCTTCAACCTTTAACCCCCCTCTTATTTATCACAGTAAATTTAGCTGGTGATGGTTTGAAAATAAACTAAACCGGATATCATCATCGAAGTAAAGCGTCTTCTCATATGATATTCTGAGAACAAAATACCCTTTTCAAATGGAGTTCGTGGTTTCGCATAAAGACTACAGTGTGAGTGACTTTTACACAAATTTTTCTTCGCAGTTTCCAGTCCTAGCTGTTGTAACACAAGGTTGGCATGGACATATCTTGGAAACAACATTCGACAAAGACCAGGTATGTTAGAATTGTTTGTATCTCTCGTCCATTCGAACTTTCAACACGATTCAACGTACTTCATTCTGGCTTTAAATGGCCGAAGAGAACCGCAACATGAAATAAAAGACGAGCACTTAGACTAATATAGCGGGTGGCCCTGGGTACGAAAATGGTACTCTGAGGATGAGGGGAATTTAAAACAAATGGGAATCTGCTGACTAAGGGAATGGTTCTGTTAAAATTGGTTTAATATGTATTTTAACTGATCAGCACCGCCATCTAGTGATCAGCACGCAGTCTCATTGTCAAACATTCTTATCTACTGACCAACACCCCCTATACACATATA